>QOVE01006013.1:0-67718 GCA_003521275.1 Tricholoma sp. MG99 | reverse complement strand
AATGAAGCATGTGCTTTTGCACTAAGAATAGGAAATAATTACCAAGTAAAGGGAACAATGGAAAAGAAACATGTGCTCCTGTTCCAAGAATGGAGAACAATGGAAACAAAGCATGTGCTCCTGTTCCAAGACTGGGGAACAATGGAAATGAAGCATGTGCTCCTGTTCCAAGACTGGGGAACAATGGAAATGAAGCATGTGCTCCTATTCCAAGAATGGGGAACAATGGAAATGAAGCATGTGCTCCTATTCCAAGAATGGGGAACAATGGAAATGAAGAGTAAACAGAATATAACACTGCCCTTTTGGATGTTGCCCTCTGCTGAAGCATGGTAATAGTGGTTTTGAGTTTAACTGTGCTGATCCATGATGATGAAATTACTTGTGCTGATCTCCCCCACCTGTCCTGTGCTCCCTGACCTGTATCCTTTGAGCTGATAGGATTATCCTATGCCATTTCATGTCACTTTTACCTGAAACACATTTCAGGTGTGACAACGGTAATGGGCTGAGAACTATGTGTTGTTCTCGTCCTTCCATCCCACCCAGCGGTTTAGCAGTATCGTTGGACGATTCTGATATCCTCGAGGTGTGGGTAATTGGGAGAGTTCCAGGGTTTGATGCTTCATAACCCCATCTCTCTCTTCCGGCGTCAATGCTCGCAAACGCGGGATTTTTTCCTGTAGATGCAGTTGGGGCGGTTATATGCGATGCGGTCTCTAGGACCGCTTCGCTTTTAGTTCTTTTGCTTGCAGTCACCGTCGAACGCGCAGTGCTCGCATCGCTAGGATACTCTGTGATTGATGACGTGGCAATGTTGGGGGGTCGCGTCACAGATTTCGGGCTGGTGGTTGGGTTCGTCATTGAGCCCACCCCTCTGGTACTCCCTAATCTGCCTGTAGTTGCTGATGCGGCCTTGCGTGCGTCTAACATAGAGACGCGCACCTCGTGGGGTTTAGTGGGAATAGAAGGTGATGTGTGGGTTATATTTGGATGTAGCTGGTTTAAAGCTTGAGTAGTGTGTGTAGCTGGTGTAGCTCAAAAAAATGTAAAGGCGCAGTCCTTTACAGGCTTTTCAACTTCACGGTTACCCAGAGCTTGACCAAATGGTATTGCTGTAGGTAGTTTGTAAAGTCAAAAGTTGCCTTACATAATACTAGTCAACAATATATGGTAGTGGGGGGTATAAACATATATAAACAATGGCTGTTACAGAAGGCTATGATGTTTCTTTCCTATGAGTCGGTTACGGCCCAAGGTATGCCAGGCTTTCCTGCTTTCGCTAACAACTACTGATCTCGACAATTGCAGCGAAAGTCTGGAAGCACAACCGAAATCATCTCAAACTCAACACTTGGAAAATCACACATCAAACAAGCTATCACAGCACTCGAGCACTGGTGTTTCAACCACCAGAGTGACTACAAAAATGACCCGGAGGCTCAGAGATCCCTCTGCACTGATGAGCGTATCTGGAAACTCGAAGATGCCACCTCACATGATGAGCAAAAACGAGTTGTAAAATCCCTTGCACTCAAAGCTGTGGGGACAATGGCAGGTACTGCTTCGAACCAATCACTGTCATCCTATCACTCACTCATCATCACTATCTGCAGACACCTACACCAAAGAACAGCTTGTGAAAAGCTCGCTGTGGTGCCTGAGAGATTTCAATGGCCCTCAACAAACATTTATTGGAATACAGGATTGTGCCATGCTCCTCATGTCTTCTGCTCTTGCATTTTGTGGGGACAATGCTCACAACATCCTGTGGTCGGACCTGTTCTCAACTGATGTTCCAATGGATGATATCGGTCTTGGTGTACATGTCAAGGTAAGTATCATGGTCTCTCCTTGTCTTGATTGCCTGCTGACTTTCTGTTGAAGGCTCTTATGGTTCTGACTGACAATGCAAAACACAATCAGATGGGGCGTATAGATGAGACGGGTGCTTTCTGGCACTGCCTTGTAGAGCTGTGTCCTGTGGGAGCGCTGGCAATGCTTTTATTTGCATACTTCCACATCCTTGATGTACCTGTCCCTGATTTTAGGCCAGACTTTGACGACCCCAAGGCTGCCAAATATGGGCACCGGGACTGGTACAATCTCTACCTTTTCTCAGCAAAAAATACAACCACTGCGATGTCGTATGACAGTAAGCTTCCAGTTCTGTATTGAGCCACCTCTTCTTCTGAAACCTCTGACAAACAGATCACCAAGACCAGGTCAATCTAATGCATGGAAGGAACGACATCCACATCAGCAAAGTGACACATGGGGGCCGTGAATTCACTGCAATTACCACTCATCAGCACAGTGCATCTAACTATGGCACCAAGGCACACGGTGGTTGGAGTGAGAGTGGCTCTTTCTGGGAATGCACTCCCCATTTATGCACTGCTAGGTGCTGCCATGTTCAATGGCCGAAAACCTGAGACTCTTTTTGTTGCTCATGCATGTACTTGTGCGTCCCATTCTAATTACATGCATATTCTTCTAATGATCAAGTTCTTTTTTCGCTCTTGTAGATCCTCCACAAGAGCTCCTGAACATGGTTTTTCCATGGGTCAAGGGTGAGATTGAGGCTCTGTGAGAGCGTCAGTCTTCCAATCGGCTTGCTATCGACATTGCACTCTAGCAGTTCCTCCACCTTCTCATCTGGCTGCGGCTTGTCCTTTTGCAGGATGCTGCTGTTCTTTACATGCAGAACCCTGAATGCAGCATTTTCAAGTATGCACCATTCAACACTGATGCTTTCCAGAGCTTCGCTGCTTCCTCAGTCTCTCAAATTGAACAGGCACAGGAGGAGGCTTGGCTCACTCTCCAGAACTTGCCAGAGAATGTAGCATGTAGTATCCATGGGGCTGTTGCTGGCTTCTCGCTTGAGCAGAAGCGTGAGTGTGAGGCAAACAAAGCCTATCAGGATCAGCTGCTCGCACAACTCCAATATCTCACACAGCTATCTGCCAGTGGTCACCGACCATCACATTGTCAACCAAATCTTGGTAAGTAGGCTGATATTATGTCGCCATTGAATTGAAACCTTGGAACTGACACTGTCATGCAGTCTTTCCTCCGCCACCTTCAGCGCCACCCACTGTTCCTCATGTCTCTTCTCCTGTGTGCTCTTCCTCTCCCATTGAGCATGCGAGAACCCAGAACCTGTCCCCCTCTGCACTCCCTCACCCCTTCACACCACCTCTTTCTCCATCACCCCCATCCTCTACCCCAGATCCCATACTGCCAGACATCAATCTGAACTTCCCCGCTCCACCTGCCTTCAACACTCAAGCTCCAAGCCCTGGATCATTGTCTACCCCGGCACCACTCTTGTTCTCCCAACCAGCTGCTGTCACACTGCCTCTCACTCCTGCCCCAGTTCTATTGAGCCCTGCGATGAACCATGACCCAGTCCACCATCTAGCACAGACAGCCGACATCACTGCATGGCATGCACTAGTCCAACAATTTGGTGAAGCACGTGTTCGCAAACACCAGTGGGAGTGGGTCACCTCCTCGCAAAGCTGGCTGCCACACTACCGGTTCAAGTCAGTTCAGAAGATCACTCATATATGGACTGAGTACTCTGATGGGATCAATGGGTGCTTATCAGTGTGAGAGCTCAATGTTACCTGGAGGCCAAAGTGGAAGCGGAACATCCCCGGTTTGAAGAGTGAGGCCACCCATAGGAAGAAGCTGACAGATTTGATCAAGAAGCTTGCTGCAAAGCATCGTTGGGACACACAGCTGGCACTGAGGTTTGTTTGCGAGCGCTACAAGGCAAAATACAGTCCTCATGCCTTTTGTGACTATCTGCATGCCAATCTCTCTGAGGTCCTTAAGGCTGCCCAATCTTACCCATAGTTTCACCAGCCATAGTAGTTTATTTAGCTGTAGTTTAGTACCAATCAATATAACGAATGAATTGACAACAGTCCAATAAAATTACATTTCATCAAAAGAAACACTCAAAGCTGTAGGTAGTATGCTGGGTGCTCTTTGTCCCAGTCCAGAAGAAACTCGAGCAATGGACCTGACCCTTGTACTTTGTCCTTCTCCAAGGTATCAACCACTTTCTGTGAGCACCGAGTGCCTTTGCTGAAGGTGTTGATGATCTTCATTGCCTTGACTGCCTCCACGAGCACCGTTGTTCCAAGGCCCAGTGCAGCCAACACAGTTTTCTTCTTGATCTTTCAGTCTGTCTGTCCCTGGTCCTCAGATATTTGTTAACACAGCCCAGAGCCACTCAGAGTAAATGCATGCATCTGTGCCCCTGAGAAGTTCCCGTAATGCTTAGCAGAGAAGGATGCCACAAAAGCCCAAAACTTGACGTGTTCCAGGTTTGTCAACTTCCGGTTGCGGTTCGCACAGAACTCATCATATCCAGGATGAGCCGATGCCTGTCCATGCAACCACTCAATGTCCTTCTTCTCAGCATCCTTCTCAGCTCGCTGTTCACCCTTAGATCAACCCTTATGGTGCTCGTCAGCCCTCTGTCTTGCCTTCTCAAGTGGGTGCTCTGAATCACTAAGCAAAGACAGTGTCTCAGATGTGTCGTGGTGTCATTTTCCAGCAGACATGATCTCACAATGGTGAGCAGCTGAGTCATCTGCCTGTGAGAGTTGTGAAGGTGAGTAGAGCTGCCATCAGCTGAACCCATAGATAGATAGCTCACATGCTCTACAAGAATCTGTTAAACTCTGAAAAGATGACCAGACCGGGGATTGAACCCAGGACCTTCCGGACATATACCAGACGCTCTAACCAACTGAGCTATCAGGCCTTACCAGTAGAATCCAGTTTCTAACTGACAAGCTCTTACCCTCAGAGTATATCCTTATACTCCTTGCAAGACTTATGTCATGCTCAACCATGTGATACAAATGACTGCTTAGGTAAGAGGCCACCTGATGGTCCTCAAACATGTGTCAGATTACATAATCCAACACAAGATCCAACAGAATCTGGAACTTGTGTGATGAGGGGATAGTGAGAATGTCTGGGCTCATAGGAACATCTTGCAGAGGAATGTCAGGCTGGTTCATCTTGGCAAAGTACTGTTGGTAGCCCACATTGACTGGATCATGGAACGAGAGCTTGATGTGGCCTAGGTGGTTGTCAGTCAGGTTGTAAAGAGCAAAGAAAAGACCGTGCACCGTTGATTGATGCAGGTGACTGTTGGATCTTGTGTAAGAGCTCGTTTGCATTGATATCTAGTTCCCCATTTGGATGAGCTCAGACAGGCGTTATGCTGACTGTCAAGATCGAGCCCAAGATCTCCTTTCGGAAGCACGAGTCCTTAATGACTAGCTCGATCTTTGATACAACGACTATTCAGACAGTCTTTCATATCAGAGTGGAAAATGGCAGTCCTCACCTGACAGTGCTCAAGCTTCTTCAGCATATCCGTGAGATGTTGTGAAGCAGCTTCGGGGAATTGTGATGGTCAGCCTTGTAAGTTCTTGTGCCATACAGGAATGCTCACCTGTGTCGTTTACTATATCATCTGCTTCACCTCCACTTCCAAGCTCAGCTGGAGCATCCCCCACAGCCTCCTCCACCTGAACCTCCTTTGTGAAGCCTCCATCAAGCAGCACGTCCCTTATGTCTGCAACTTGCATCTTCGAAGGGTTGAAGGTTCCATGCAGCCACTTGTGCAGCTGTCATTGCACCATCTTGACAAGCATTGGCTTTGCAACATTGCTGGGTGGGTGGGTGTCATGTGAGAAGTGAAGGCTAAGATGCCAACTGGACAACTCACAGGTCTTCTGGTGTGTATGCCCATTTGGCTATAGTAGTCATGTTTGTGCTAGTCATTAAGGGGTGTGTTGGGAATGGCTAGGGTGAGAGGGGTGGCTGAGACATTTCCGTAGAAGTAGATTATTGAATGTCTTCATTCGGTTCAGTCTTGACGATTGAAAGTCTATGCTGAAAGTGTTGATCGAAAGTGAATGTCCTGAGTTGACCATCAAATGTCTTTGTTCTGTTTGGTCCTTGATGATTGAAAGCCTACGTTGAAAGTGCTGATCAGAGAAGATGGATGAGAGTGTTGATCAAAGTGCTGATCAAAGGTTTTGGACACACCACACAGCTTGATCAAACACAACATCAAAATGTTGAACTGATCAAAGACTGTTGAATGAATGAATGAAAACCCACCAGAAACCTGCGTATGTCAATCATGTCGATCACAGAGACCAAACACTTCGTTCTTTTGGGCTTCATTCTTATTCTGTTCATTCTGTTTGATCGCAAGCTACAATCAGTTTGTCATATCGATCACAGAGAACGAACACTTACCTTGCTTGATCATGTTCCTCTTCATTCTGTTTGATAGTGAAAGAAAGGCCACGAAGATAATAAAAATTGGTGATTACTAGTAGCACTAGCAATGTCTATATTCCAACAAAAGAAAATAAATATGTCCATATTCTAAAGACAAAACAAGGTGCAGCCTGAGCGGCATGAGGAAGGGGGAGGTTAAGATCAAACACTTCAAATGAATGTCATTCAAACGTGCACTGTTCGTTCATCCCGTTCATCATGTTTGGACACCCCAAAAGAGGAAACAGTTCATTCTTGATGATCAAGCTATCCATACATCTTGATGATCGAGCTATCTACACCTTGATGATCGAGCTATCTGCACACCTTGAATGAACAGAACAAAGCCTTCTTGACCCCCTCCCATGTTGACCCCCCTGCCACTGTTGCTAGCCCACTCTGATCAAGTCCAGAGCCCAGAGCAGACACCTTTGAACACTTCGAATGAACATCGTTTGAACACAAAACATTCATTCGTCCCATTCATCCACCTGGAAAAGGAGACAGTTGCCTCTTATGGGCAGATACCTTGCGCATGCTGCGTGAAGTAACCATGCAGGTCATCACACACAAGTCACAAGCGACCTTTCGCAGAGGTTACCCCCATGTGATGGTCACCAGCCCCGTCACCAGAGCTGACATACATGGTACTATATTATAATCATGTAGCACGCCGGTGAGCCGGCGGCAGAGCCCACTACTTTAGTAGTGCAAACAGTAGTATATGATGAGATGACTTTCAAATTTGTAAATGCAGTGATGTCCTTGGGATCTTATGCTAAACTCATTTACATGTTTTGTCTTTGCTATATTGTAGTGTGCTTTTTCAATGTTGGTGCATAATGTGGCAATCTTTGGTCATTGTGGTAGGTGAGTACTGAGTGCTTGAGGTTGGTTGCGGTGGCATGAGAAGGGGGTGATGTACTGTATGTTTCAAATGCTCACTAACTTTCATATCTTCAACAAACAAGCAAAGCACCGAGAAATTCTACAAGTTGATTGCTGATTGTTGAAAATGGCCAGTACTGATGTGCTAAGGATACAGGCGGTGGACATGATGATATTCGAAGACAGATTCAATGAAGATGAGGCTGAGAAAATATTTACGCATGATCAGAGGTGATGTGATGTAATCAGAGACAAAATGAGACATATTCCGTTGACTCAGGGATCTTCAACAGACAAGCAAAGCGCCGAGAGATTTTACAAGTTGATTGTTGATTGTTGAAAATGGCCATTACTGATTTGCCAAGGATACAAGCGGTGGACATGATGATACTCGAAGACAGATTCAACAGAGGTTGAGAATATATTTATGCATGATCGGAGGCGATGCAACGTGATCAGAGACAAAATCCATGGATTGCTTACCAAAACCACTTATCAATCCAAATCAGGTGATTGGGAGCCAATGAAAAGTGGACACATCAGCATTGACAATCGGGCATTTGCATCTCATGGTCCATCCACCCTTAAAACCCACTACTAAAGTAGTGGGAATAAACTAAGTAGCGTGCTTCATGGCAGGGCCTGCTACTTTGTAGGTTTCGTTTTGAGACCTCACTTCCTCTCTCCTTTATCTATTTCATAGTGAGACATGATAACATCCAAAATCATTTTCTTTGACAGTGCCAAAGTCACGGGAGTGAGGAGATGCATCATGGGACTACTGAAACACAAAAAATCATTTTCTTTGACAGATCGACAGTGCCAAAGTCATGGGAATGGGTGAGAAAAGCGTCACAGGAGTAAAGCTCAGGCAAAAAACAGTATTGCAGGGTGGAACCCCCAAACCCACTACTAAAGTAGCGGGAATAAGATGAGACAGGAGTAAAGTCTAGGAGTACAGGTAAGAAAAACAAACATGTGTATGATTACCAAGAAGAAACATCACAGGACAGCTGAGACACAAAAAAATCATTTTTTTTGACGGTGCCCCTGTGCTGGCATCACAGGGGTACAGTTGCGGACAAACAAAGACAACAAAAATAATCGATGCCAGATGAAGCATCCACCCAACCCTAAATTACCCGTTTTATCGCAGGAACATCTTATTTAGGACCTAATGAGTTAATATTCACAAGCCGATTTTGCCCAATCAATGATCTGGAAAAATGTACCCTAAAAATACTGGCCAACACTGAAAAAAATGGGAAAAATTCTAAAAAATAGTGCAATTGGTAGCTTTTGCCAACCTGGTTATGATTCTGAAAGAATTAAAACTTTTCCACAGGTGGTTTGAGCAGGAAAAAATCCCTAAGATTGTGTGAAAACCATCAAAGTCACTGGCAGGTGAGTTTGGTGGGAAACATCCTAATACTGTCATCAATATTCATCAACTAACATTGATAACAACTATGTATGTCTCCTGAGTATCAGTGGCAACATAAGTAGTACCAGGTAGTACCAGACAAAGATGTTTTTTGTCATACATGCATATTAAACAATTTCAGACCATGGAGATATTGTAATTGCTACCTACTAGCTCATTGTTTATGCATGAAATATATATATGATGCAACAAAAACTTGATTTTCTAATTACTAATTTACATCATGTACAGGCTCAGAAATTTTGAGTCACCAAAAGTTGAGGAATTTGCTCTGGTAAATTCCGGTCTACAGTTAACCTGAGTAAATCAAATTCTGGACTCCAGGCAAGTTCTAGGGACAATGCCCAATCACTGACCATATCACTGATCATATGATCTCTGCCAAAAGTTCGCTGTCAAGCCTCGAAAGACTAATATTTTACTTGGCACAGCCACAATTTTTGAAAATTTTGCCCAAAAATACTGGCCAACACAAATACTCATGGGAAAAACTTGGATGTGTGTTTTTAGACGTTTCTCGCCATCCTGAGTTCGAATCTGCAATCAGAATGGTCAATTTTTTAGTCGATCACAAGATGTCAGATTTGTTGTGTTTGTCTGTCCGCGACTGTAGTGAAACAAGAGAGAATCGCTTTCTTTGACGGTGCCAAAGTCACGGGGAGGGATCACGGGGGTAGTGAAACAAGAGGGAATCGTTTTCGCCGACGGTGTCCAAGTCACGGGGGTGGGTGAGAAAGGTGTCACGGGAGTAAAGCTTAGGCGAAAAACAGTTTTGCAGGGTGGTACCCTAAAACCCACTACAGTCGAAGCCCTCTTATCCCATAGCTCCGGTACCCCATACTCCCTCATATCTCATAGGTTTCTGGAGTTACCAAGTTGGTATGCGGGTGAACTCGTACCGTAACCCATACTCCCAGGTACCCCATACCCCATAGCCGTTCCAATGGAAAACCCATAGGTGTTCTACTACATTTTTGGTACATTTGTAATCCAATTTCATATTTTTTCTTTTAAGCCCCAGCCAATCTGTGCTGTTGACCTTGGAACCGAGTAAGGCAGCCCCTGGTGCTGCATGACCGACGCGCAGCATTGGTGCTTATCATTCCCGCCGTTTACTTATTCATTGTATACCGACTGTTCGCTACCGTCTATAGAGCATAGCATTCACATAGTATAAGAGTGTATTTACTACAGCTACAGGGAATATCTTATTTCATCCTTCTATACATGCCACTAAAGCCTCTCGAAGTCCTGAAAAAGGGGCTGAAACTTCTGCAATCTCGAGTTAAAGCACTGGTGGGGATGACGATGCTGATGATGATGCCTCAGTTGAGGAACGCCCGATGCATCGCGACGTTCTTCAGGCCGCATCAATCATCAATGGATTCATCAACACTATTGATGATCCTATCGCACGCAAACTTGAGTCAGTCTTGGCTTCTTTTGGACACCGGATCCGCTTGGAGAGGAGTCGTTCTCTGGCGTCCAGTCGTCTTACAGACTATTTTAGTCGTAAATAGGTGCAACATTGTCGTTGAATTCTTCAATAGCAGAGTAGCAATTTTTTCTGATTTTTGGACCTATTTTTAGCAATACCCTCGTACACCATAGTCTCTCATAACCCATAGCCTGGGGCTGTTACCAAAGGGTATGGGATAAGAGGGCTTCGACTGTACTAAAGTAGCGGGAATAGCGAAATTGTGTCACACTTTTGGCAGGGTCACATTCATGTCACATCTGTGACATATTCAATCATGCATATATCTCATAATGCATAGCTGTTGGTCGGGACGGAGGCTATGCGTTATGAGAATATCAACTGTACATACAACAAATGTATCATAAGGACAACATTATAATCATGATCACAAGATTCACAGCTCGAGCTAAAGCGCTAAGCACGTGCGCTGCCCACGTGATAACCCAAATTCTGGTCAGGCTGGCAATGGCATTGCCAGTGAACGTGTCTAGAATCTGGGGCTGCAGTCAGCTGCAGTCAGACTTGGACTTCAGCAAATCGAGATCTTATTCAAATCGTGCTCGATATTCATGGGAGCCGGCCAGTCAACATCGCAGTTCAGTCCACCGTCACGCGCATTACACGTTCTCAGAGTTACGCCACTATCCCCCGCGTCCAGAACAACAATTGAACCCTACTTTGACTTTGTTGTTGGATTCGAAGGAGATCCGTTGTCATCCAACCATAATATCGATGTTTTACAGCTAGAGCGGATCGTTGAACAACACGAAGGGAGAACACTGAATTTGTTAATCTGGAATAGTAAAAATCAGCATACGCGAGGTACGGTGGGATTAACTATATCTGTATTCATGGGTTTAGCGTCCTATTCAGTTGTCCCAATCATTCCCTCGCGAGCTTGGTCTCAGTCACAACCAGACTCAACTGGGTCTCAGAATCATGAGCCTGAGCCTCCGTCCCAACCATCTTTGTTGGGCTTGAGTATGCGGATGTGTGAACCACAGAATGCCACAGAGAATGTCTGGCATGTGTTGGACGTCCTTGAAGGAAGCCCTGCTGAAAGTGCAGGCCTTGTGCCTATGGGTGATTGGATCTTAGGTGTGTGCGAGCCAATACAAGCGTCTGATGAGTGCGTGTTAACGGAGGACCACCCAGGCTGGTCAGGAGGCGTCCTAAACGCAGAAAACGATTTCTATGATTTGGTCGAGGCAGTATGTTTTTCTTCCGCTTTGTCTAGTATCTCATCCAAGCCACGTTTGCTCAGCATATCGATAAGCCTCTAAGGGTGTATGTATACTCCCATGATTTTGAGTATGTTTAGTGGCTTTCCATCATTGCGCGTGACGAATAGTCTATTCCCAGTGCCCTCCGTGAAGTTGTTCTGATACCAAATCGACACTGGGGTGGTGAGGGCCTTTTGGGATGCGTTTTTGGGTTCGTGCAACTTCCATCTACTTCCAAGGGGAAAAAATGGACTCAAGGAGCTGGCTATAGGTTCGGTCTTTTGCACAGAATACCATCTCAGCCTGTAGACCGCCTTCCCGGAACTACTCCTATCGAATTACAGCAGGCTACGGAAGAATACGAAGAACAAGAACTCTTCGTTCCTGCCGATGTTCATCCTGAGTCTCACTTCAGTCGTGAGCAGCTTGCAAGTTGGCGGCGACAAGAACAAGAGCAGTGGCATCAAGAAACTCTTGCTGCCCAGTCTCTGTACAAACCTACTCAGCCCCGAGAGATTGGTGTCCCGTCGGTGCAGGTTACAGATCTACAGCATGATCATCCTTACTATGACCAGAATCATGACCACAACCACGACCACGACCCTCATCATTTTAATCACAATGGCAATTCAGGCGATGAAAGAACCCCTGATCTATCTCCGCGACACGTCGATGGCTCATTGACCCCTACACGGATTACAGCCGGTCCTTTCGTGAATGGTGATTCATTGTCGCCGTAATCCCACTGATTCCTTACACTCAAATGCAACATACCAAGGTTACAGGGTTGGCCAAAATTCAAGACAAGAACCGTTATCTGCTCGTGTCAGGGATACATTTCCCAGACTCCTTGCTGATGATACCGGAGAAGACGAGGAAGCTGGTTATGACGGTGAGGCGAGCGTCACTGGCACAGATGCCTCTCGAAGCAGTCTTACAAGCGTTGATTAATGACACACCCGGAGATTGTTCTTTGAGCAGCATTTTTCTTGACTCAACATGAGTCTCTTAACATTGACCCTAGGGCCATAAGCTGCTGCTTTTCCAGCTTTTCCTCGAGAGAAGTGTGACTCATTTCTACAAATCTCCCCGAATTGTCAGAGCTAGCAAGTGGTGAAGAATACCTGAATCGTCTTCCATGATTCTGTCCTGAAGTTGGTCCAGCCTTGCTTGTGGTATTACGATGTTACCTCTTAATAACTTTGGGAACTCGTTGGCCCGCCGCAGGTCAGCCCGTATCCTTTCGTAGGGATATCGATAGGTGGATACAACACCATTTATGAAAGTATATTATGTGGCACATCTCAGTGCCATGAAAGCTTAGCCGGTTCTTGAATATCAATTCATTTATGACCCCGTGAGGTATTCCACTGGAGAATTGTTACTTATATAATCCAAAATGTGCACTGTGTTCGAACTATCTGTACAATTCGGTAGCAACTGCCGATTTAAATTTACAGATCGTTTTGATGTTCAACGTATTGTATCCTCCCCTGCAGATGCTGAAGAACCAGCTACACTTCGAGTAGGCTTGAATTCCAAGCTCTGTGCAATGACAGGCCAGACTAGGAGTAAACTTTTAGCTAGAGCTAACAGCAGCTACTCATGTACTAACTAACCTTCTTCAAATCCTGGATGGCGACCACTTCTGATTTGTTGCCAGACATTTCGCATGGAATCTGATGCCCGGATGTCCTGCCAGTTAGTCAAAAAGAAATTAACTTGCACCTGAACGAATGTGAGTCCTGGAAGCCGTGGGGATCACTGAATAAATCCCTTCACCTGTCGGATCTCATCGAATGTAGCAGCAAAGGGAGAAAAGACCTCATAAGCTATGTTTTCCACGCTCAACGACTTTAAGATGTGCTGAAAATTGTCAGCACAGCATCATCCGAACCAAAGCAAATAAAAATACCTGGGCTGCCCGCTCCTTTAGCTCCCGCAGGTCCAGTCCTGTGGGCGGCATTACATGATATATAAGTGCAATAAAGTAGACGGACTTACTATCTGCTAACCTGTAGGCAGCCTTCGCAGAGCAGGGTGCTGGTCTTCCAGGGTTGTTCCTCATCCATTGTTTTATCCATTCTCTTCTGGAGGTCGTAGGAGCTTCCTGGATTGTATTTCTCCTTGAGGCCATCACATGTCCCTGCGATTCGGCCGGTGTTGATGATTGAACGGTGGACATAAGTGATCCCGGCGATTCGCCGCGTGTTAACATGGAGGAAGATAGCGGCGCAAACACAATAGTGTCGGTGTAGATCTAAGGAAGTTAGTGATATGAACTGTAGTATGTGATGTTCGCTCACGTAGTATAAGAGTGCGAGATATGTACTATACGCTACATCCTTCACGACCACAGTCATCTTGGACCCTGGTGTTGACTGTGATATTTGTGGGGAAAGATTGACTAGCTGAGAGGTTCGAGGACTGGATGGATGCGAAAGCTTAGCACGGACGTTGCGATGATCTTCTTCTGTTTCGTCGTCATCAACGATATTCTCTGCAGGAGAGGTAGCAAGGTAATCCAATGCCCCTGATTGCTGGGTAACAGACTCGACCTCAATAGGTGAATCATCTAATGTGTCATCGTCTTCTTCATCGTCTGAATCTTCGAACTCGTTCATTACAAAGTTTGATTCTGACTCAAGAATGCCTGGCGCAGATTCTATCCTAGTTCTAGGAGTAAGAGGTCCTTCTGAGGAACCTTCTGCGAAACCGGAGTTGAACACTGTGAATGGGGCATCAATAGCCAGCTTCGTCGGTGGTAATTTCGCCTACTAGTTTCAAAGTATTCAGCCCGTTTCAGTAAACGTCGTGACGCCCATATTCTTCTGGCAGAGTTCATCCTCTGCCCGCGTCGAGGAATGACGAACTCTACATCGGAGTAGAGCGGATCATCGAGAAGCGCGCCTACGGTGTCGAGGAGGCCTTTAGGAACAGTTTGACGAGGAAATACTGGGAGTGAGACTGGAGGAGCAGGAGATGATGTGATGCTGCAAATGATTATGAACGCGTCTTGGGCCTTCACGGCATTGGACTGATAGTACACGGTGTCGCGCTTCGCAAATTGTGCCCTACAATAGACTCGAATCACCCATTCGGTCTGTGTCTAACGTAATATACGTACCATCCCCAGTTCGCTGTCTATTGGTGAATCAATAAAGATGATGTATTGGATGAAGATTGGAGGAATACCTTGTGTGAAAATGAGTGATTATTGGCTTCTTTGACATTGTACAAAACCGACTTTCCGATGCTTTGTGATGAATTAACACCAGCGTCCCTAGCAGGGAATCTGTGATAGACGTACTTCCGAAGTTCAAAGCTGAACTTGTAAACGCCCTCTCGGTGCCATCTTTCAAGACCGTTTCAATGATGCCAAGAAGTAAGATGATCAAGTACAACCTTCCGTAGTCGCCCATAGCGGCCTCTTTCTCTTCCGTAGTAGGCTGTCACGGTTAAGAAGAACATGAAGATGTTTGGTTTCGATTCGAGTTATGTTCAATACGTACCTCACATGATAGATAAAGACTAACATAACCACCGCCCTCCATGCTTCCTTCCTTTGTTGCTCCTGCATTAGCATAGAAAAGGATCTGAAAGTATGTCAATAACATGATATTACCACCACTCCTGAGATTGATTGAGCGTACTTGCCAACGCCCACCTCCAAATCTTGCGGACTTGGTGACTTTTGATTTTGATTCACCCTTGCTAGAGTCAAAAAGGTTTTGTAGGCTCCTAACAGTCCATTCAAAGGTTATAGAAACAGATTCCTGGCACTCAGACTCGGGATCCATTGCTTTGAGTTACACGTTTCCGACTGCTGGCGATCGTCTAGTCCGACTCGCGGTCACTCGCCTCCTCGTTGCCAGTGCATTTCAAAGTTACATACATAAACAAACTTCAAGTTCAAGTTGGAATCTGGACCACTATGTACCAGCCACTCTATATCGTTGCCTGACCAATTTCAGAGGTTGGCCACAGCAGATAGTCTAATAACTTCTGTAAGGACGAACATACTATATTATAGCAATCAATCCTAGGGAGTTCCCTACATAAATATATCAACGTGCTCTGGATACGACACATTTTGTGTCCCTCTGTCCAACTGTCTCAAGTCAATACGTGAAGAGTGCATCGAAATCTCGTTCTCTCATACTTAAAATATCTCAGGCTCGCCTTCCATACCTAGGTTCACTCAGTAAGGAATACTAGCCGTGCGTGTCCCGCACCCATACCCGAAGTGTATATCGAACAGGACAAATTAGTACCTCATTGGCCTCCAAGCATTTTCCTGAAATCATCCTGTCCTTTGCCCAGGCCTTGCAGAGCCGAAGGCACGGAGGGTAACTGACCATCACTCGCATTTGTCTTTGCAGCCGGTTTTCGGGCATGACCAAGTCCCGCTCTTGGTCTCGATACAGCCTTGCGTGGAATGAACAAGCTGCCCCCTGAAAGTGGAGCTCCTGCACGCTTTGGTGGGCCGTCTGGCCCTTCTTCTGCAAGTTCCAGGGTATTGCCGCTGAAGATGATAGGCTCTGTCCGTAGTAGCAGCTTGCCCGCTTCCTAGATTGCACTGCTCCAGAATCCATTTGTGAGGAAGTTGTAAAACGTACAGCAGCATTTTCTAGCTCAACCACTGCTTCGCGCTGCTCCACGAATACCTCAACACGTTTCACCTGAACTGTCTTTTCTAATGCCTGCTGGAGCAGGCCCTCTTGTGTTCCAGGTGGAAGATTGCGAACTCGTACAGACCTACTTCGTGCCTCCGCGATGCGTCCAAGGCCGGTATCGGAGTTAAAATTCCTGTGGTGAATAAGTTTTTGATCAAATGCCCACTGACGTTCACATACCGTTTACGTGCGCGAACTCGAGAGTCTGCAAGAGTCACTGCAATCCGTCGCTTTTTTAGTTCATGATTGTTTGCTTCTAGAGCTGCCAAAGCATCCTTCTAAAAGTAGATATTATGTAATTAAAATCATGAAAAGAGGCAGAAATGACTAAATTGACCTCGGCCTCAAACTCGACGAATGCAAATCCTTTCGCATTACCGTCTACGTCCGTGGCTAACCTAACTTCTTTGATATTTCCATACTGGCTTTGATGTAAGAGACCCCACAGTAAGGCTAGAAGGATAGACGTACCGTTTTAAATAATTTTTCTAGATCCGCCTGTGTCGTAAATTTACTCAATCCCGCAACGTACACCTCTTTCTCATTTGCATCTTGGTCAGTCCGCTCCTTCTTCCGTTCAGGGTTGGAGATGAAAACATTCATTGGCTGGTTAGGTTCGAGTTCATGGCCGTGGAGTGCTAGGGCATTCTCTGCAGAAGTCTGAGCTCTCAGTGGGTTAAGAACTCATAAACAGCTAGGAGAGAGGGAAGACAGACCGGAGATGTGAATTGGACATAACAGAACCGCCGGGTGCTTTTGAATTTCTTGCTTGGCCACCGAACATCGAAGATTATACCATACTGCTTATGTTTAGTACTGCATAGAATACTTTCTGCGAGTAAGACCTCACCTTCCCAAACAGGCTCCTCATCGACGCATCGTCCACTGATTCAGGGAAGTTCGTGACATATAGCGTTGATTTCCACGCAAGGTGTACAGCAACTTCCTGTTCTCCCACTCGCTTCTTATCCTTCGTGAGTGCAGCAGAAATACTGTCCTGTTGGACACGCATCAAATGTATCGCTGCTCGCCTTGAAAAGAATACACGTACCCTTTCAAAAAATTCAACAGTGGCAACCAAGACGTCAGGCAACTCAGTGATCTTGACTTCTCGGACTTTCCCACACTATGTCTAAAAGTCAAAACTTCACGGGGATGTTGGACAATCTCATACGTACGTCTTTGAAAAGGCTACTCAATTCCTCCTCGGTCACTCCAGTAGGCAAGTCCGCAACGAAAACAGTACAGTTTTCTCGATCCCTAGACAAGAGTTAGTGGCCAGTAGTGTATATGTGATACGTAGTAACCTCTTGAGTGGTGGCGGTTTTTGTTCTGTTAACTTTAATTTCTGTTGACAGGTTGCATGCCACAAAAGACTTACCGATGCGGGCCCTCTTATGCACATCACTATCTCGGCTATCCTCCGCCCCTCGCTTGGTCCCTCTTTCTTGTCGTGCTGCGTCAACCATCATTGGGGCATCTGTCGGCACTGCATCCGGGACAGGCGCCTGCGCGACGGGAATACCCGCCGCCTGCGTCTCCATCGCAAGTTGCATGGCTTGATAAGATGCTTTTTCCGCTTCCTTCAGGTGTGCAGCATTCCCATTAGAGTGTAGAACTGTCACAGCATAGTCAACTTGCCTTAGCTCTTCGAGCATTCACCTGGTACTGTGCTTTCTCTACCTTATCCAAACACGCCTCCACTTGTTCAACTGAGCCATGTAGATGTTCGAATGAAATCCAGGCTTCCCAGATAGCTTCTGGCCAGTCTATGTTTTTCACATGAATATCCGAGAAGACCTGCCTTGCCCCGTCGAGCTTGCCAACCTTTCTGTAGGATAGTGAGCTCTGAGCTAGGGGTCCGAATTGGAGCACATACATGAGGGCATCTGTATAGGATATCCATGCCAGATAACTGGCCCTATAGTGTTTCGTTGCTGTTTGCCATACAGTGACAGGCCCGTCGGGAACGCCCACGAGTTGAACGAACTGTGAGATCCGAAAAGGAATTAGAATACGTGAAGTCTCTATATTGGACAAAAACCCACGACGTCTGCAAGATACTTTTCAAGTCGGAACTTGGCATCGCCACTCTTGGAGGCTGCAATGGGTATTTGCATCATCATAGACATGCATGCACTATTTTGTCACCTTTCCGGACCATTTCGATCCCACTTTCTAAAATTGCAATCAAGGTAGGGAGTATGTCTTCATCTGGAAGAGTGCATTATTATGTAGACTGCAGCTGGGAAAGCTATCAAGACATCTACCTTCGATACCAGCTTCAAACTGGCGCCTTTCATAGCCAGCGCGGGCTAAGATGACAGGTACAATCTGTTCCACATCCGTTTGAAGCAAACTAGTGGCAAAAGCTTGGGTAAAAATGTCTGTATGCGGGATTTGTCTCAATCATTATGCATCGGGTGAAACAGAGTCATACCTGAGACCGAGGCTCGGCCATCTGGTGCAGCTGGAGAGTCTTCCATACGCTCCTGCGGCCACCGGTAAACTTTGAAACTCTATGGTGCTCTTGGACATACCGAATACCGAATATACCGCGCCCACACTTCACCTGATCCAGGAACACTTCTCGCAGCTCTCTTGAGGACATTGAATTCAAGATCTTCCCCTGCTTCGTTGATACGCTACAAATTGGAATCAAGTGAATCGATTCTGGATGACTGAAACAATTTCAGATGCATACCAGAGTATCGCAGTAACCAATCCAAAATGCCCTTAAGGCCTCTTCTGCGCCAGCCTCGCCTTCGAACCGCCGTTTCGCCGCCTCTGCGATTGCACGCTCATACACTGCGCTCATGACAAATAAATCGGGATTCTTAGCTCGACGCTCGTAAGCAAGATAACGTGCATAAGGCTCCAATGCAAAACCAGATTCTACGAGAGCAGTTTCCATTGGCTGTCTGCGGTCAAAGGACTTGGCGCCCTGTGAGCGAATCTTGGATGCGGCAACAAGGAGTTGTTCGTAGTCCTGGGGTGGCTGATAATTTGTAGTAAAGGAGGAATAGGACTGTGAGGTTTCATCCGAATCTGAGAAGAATAAGGCGTCAGGAAACAAATATTCAAAGAATGCAACAAGACGAACTAGAGTGTGGTTGGCGCAGTCGGGTGAGGTGAAAGTTTTTTAAAGACTCCACGAGTGTTGGCCTAAGCAGAAGTCGAACATCAACATGTTTATACATGTGGCTCAATATTACCTCTCAGATGGCGCAGCTGCTTCCAATACTTCAAGCTCCCAATCACGCTGAGTGTCCCATAACACGTGGCTCTAATTGGAGTCAGAGAGCTTTTTGCCTTCAAAAGGAGCACAGTACCTGTGTTATGTGTCCCAGTCCCTTGTTTACAATCTCTGTGATGGCAGTTCGAGTCCATGAAGTCGAAAACAATTCCCCCAGCTCAGACGGCTTTTCTTCTTCGCCTTCATAGTGAGCATGACGGTCAATAATGAATTGCATGTGCTTCTGGAGAATCGGGATTGCTGAAATGATTAGAACGTTGATGGCATACTGCTGAAAGCTGGAAGTAGCAGACGCACACAAATAATCAGCCTCTGCCCGAGAATAAAGTGCCAATAGCTCCTCCATGGCCACTACAGTTCCAAAACCGATAGAGGCTTCCTTCGCCTTGATTAATTCCAACCAGGCATCCTCACTAGCAGCCAAGAATTGTGTCGACATTTCCAAAGCAGATTGTACTTCAGTCTCCATGTCCTCCAGTGATTGAGCGAGCCGTATATGTCGAGCGTGTAACGAAATATCATACGGATGTTCCGATAGTTCGCCCAGCACCTGAGCCAAAGCATCGAGAGTCCCTTCCATGATCGACTCGATTCCTGACGAGAAGTCGAGACTCGAGCTGTGACTGGGACTTCAGCGCTTGGCATTTATATATTATGTAATTATTTCAACTTTGGTTCACTGGCAACGGCGTCTGGCTCGATACTAAGTACTGTGGACACGCACTGCATATGCACTGACTGCCACAAGTAACCTTCATGCGACTTCAATCCATCACCCTGAAAGGCAAGTGGCAAAGCGCGGGTACTTGTCTCACATATCTTGTTGCTGATCCAAGGATTACATGCTATTACAGAACGTAGAACGTCTCTTGGTGGATATGTATGTACAAATAGGGCAGGAGCATCGCACACTCTTCTGGTTCACTGATGATAAGCCCCTAGAAGAATCTACAACATCTGATATATACATATGACTCATTTCTATTGGCCTATCAATGCTGAAATTCCTGGCTTGATCCAAAAGGCAATACCGTACCAGCCGTCAAAGCAATGCCAACTTGAAGGACGCTGCCGAGAGCACCCCTGAAGAAGACAGACACGTCGGTCATCTGCTAGGAACCCCTATGTACTAAGTACAGTCAAGTATGGTGCCGCCGTAGTGGAGGAGTTGACGGTGCTGCCAAGGTGCTGCGGACATTTCCTCCGGAGCCATCGAGGAACATTCGAAGAGCCAGCTGCACTGGCACAGGCGTCTGACGGGTCAAGTGACAAATTCAATATTGTGCCCTAGGGGAGGGTGCACAGCCACATAACATTTCTGCTGTCTGACTCAATTGTTCCCAGAAAGTACATGTTGAGCACAGTTCTGGCTGTTGCCGTCCTCCTTTGTCTTCATTCTATTGGTTTCCTCGGCGTCTTTGACAGGCATGATTCACTATCACGATGATCTGCGTCATCATTTCTGTGCTCGAATCGCACAGCTTTGGTACCCTCGGTCCTTCAATTGTAGTGTACTTCTTTGCCATGTCTATCCTCCGGTGCCATAGCTCCGATATCGGCTTCATTCCGGGGCAAGTATGTATTGGTCCTATAAAGCACCGACCCCGGGAAATGGGAAGTATTTTTCACTCTTATCGTTATGTCCTCTACATTAAAGCGAACGCAGCGCCGTGCGCTGACCCTTACCCGCTCTTTTGCAAATGCCGTTAAATCCAAGTTTTTTACTGCCTCGTGAGTTACTTCCTGATTACGTGTAGTTCGCATCCGATAACGATCGTCATGTAGTTCCCCCGACGAACACTGTTCACCTTTTGATACTTCCCTGAGATACACCGCGGCAATACCTAAACACGACATCGGTCGACCAAGACAGCTCCGACGTAGGCCCTTACCAGTGTTTGGACGACTACACTTCATTCATAGATTTCCCATCGAAATCCTTTCACATGTGTTTGTCCTTGGCTCCGAAGACGATATGATGCTACCAGTCACCGTGTCACATGTCTGCCGCAGCTGGCGTCAGATCGCTCTCCGCACTCCATCATTGTGGCGCAAAGTTACACTAACTCCTCAGACGGACATGTGGCGGCAGAGGATAGATCGAGCCAGAGCATGTACGTTGGACATTCAGCTGTTAGATCAAATCACAACACGTTCGGGATTTCCACGACATCAATCTCTCGACGTACACACCGTGTATTGGTATATGTATCTCGTGACGCCTCTCATTCGACGCTGGCGATCTCTCGAGATCAATTTCACAGTACCTTCTCCGTATCTTTGGAATGCTGCTCTTTCCGGATGTTGCTCTGTGAATACACAAGCACAGGCATTAGCGCTGGAGGAACTTACTCTTGTATATCACGCCAACGACGACACTAAGGAGTTCTGTCTTTTTTCTGGTATCGCCCCACGACTTCGTCGTGTTACGCTTGATGGAATCAGGCTAACATGGCTTCCTTCCCTGTTCGGCAACCTTTCGTATCTGGATTATACTCATCATGGTTTTACAACGGGTCATCAGGCAGTACAGGATGTCATCTCTATGCTGGAGGTATCCTTTCAGATCGTTGAACTGAAACTTTCATTTCCCCGCAAACCCAAACCTCCTTATTCCTCCCGAAAACATATTGCAACCCGCCGTATCCTTCTTCCCTCCCTGACTAACCTTCATCTTCGTGTTGAAGGTCCTGACATTCCTTTCGAACTTGCACACCTCATGACTCTTATCGTTACTCCAACCCTGACTTTTCTACGGCTCGTCGATTTAGACCAGAGACCACACTCCTTCCCTAATCTTAAATCTTTCTTCTACGTATATCCTCTCCCTCCTTCTCTTTGGATTCTCCGCATCGAGCATGGATGGTACGACTCACGCATGGTGAACCCAGCGCTAAGTGCTCTTCCAAATATACGACAAATCGTCGTCAGGCGGCGGCACTCGCCAGACCAAGTGCTAAATTTGAATCCTCGGCCTCGGAAGAGACCACATTGGAGTGGTGATGTCTATGGGCACATGCACCTCCATGCTCATCCTCCAGAGTAACCCAGCGAACATGAAGGAACTTTGACTTGAGCCATTCTACAGCCCAAGGAAGATCGTAATTGTCCCTTCTTTGTAAATTTGCAGCATATTCTGCCTGCTTTGTATCGTTATATATTCATTATACTTCATCTACAATTCTCATATTATTAGCCTTTTAGTTTCAATGGACCTGCAATGTACAACTTGAAATTGTATCGCTGAACCAGGACCGGACAGCGGCCCGGTTTAGTTACCTCGGCCCGGGGTATAAACTAACTTTTAACGGTGACTGGCACAGGGGGAGGCATGCATAGCTGATTCTTCCGCCCTCTCGTCGATCCTCGCTATGTCTTACCGCCCGCAGCATATCTACGACCTTTCTGGGCGCGTGGCGATCGTGACTGGCGGGGGAACGGGCATCGGACTCATGATCGCCCAAGGACTAGCGTCGAGCGGTGCCAAGGTGTACATTACTGGTCGGCGACTGGAGGTTCTGCAGAAAGTCGCCGATTCATGGAATCAGAACGATAACGCAGGCACAATTATCCCGTAGGATGTCCCTCAACATCCGAGTCGTTATGATCGCCTGATGACAGTGCTATCAGGCTACAGATGGATGTAACGAGCCGAGAGAGTATCACGGAAGGCAAAAAATACATTGAAGAGAGGGAAAGAAAGCTACACATTCTTGTTAACAAGTGAGTGGAGCAACCATATTATACCCCATGAGGTGCTGATATCATGGACACAAGTGCAGGTCAAGGTGGACCGAGATCCCCATTCCTCAGCGACCCTTCAGCACCAGAACGTCAGAGTGCTGAGTCCCTCGGACAAGCATTATTCAATAACGAGACACCTCAGCAATGGGCTGATCTATACGCGATCAATACTTTCCCCGTATTCTTCGTCACTATGGCATTCTTAGGACTTTTAGACAAGGGGTCACGCGACGTAAAAGGATTTTCTTCGAGTGTGATCAACATCACGAGTATCAGCGGGGTTATCAAGGTTGCCCAGGAACACGTACGCATATACCACTGGTTTATGTGCCCGATATACTGACGGAGACATATATGCGCGGTAGTTTGCCTACAACAGCGCTAAGGCAGCTGCTTCGCACTTGACGAAGCTGCTGGCTACGGAATTCGCGCTGAAGGGAGTAGACGTTCATGTAAACGCGATTGCGCCTGGTGTGTATGAATCGGAGATGACGTACGGCAACATCGGGGCGGATCTGGTCGACAAGGTTGGAAAAGGAATCGTTCCAGTGCCCGCTAAGAGGGCTGGAAGGCGAGTCTTCTTTGCGACCGGCTTATATCCCTGCGTTAATAGGACTCTTCGTTCTTCAGTGGAGAAGAGATGGCGGGTACAGCGATTTACCTCGCGTCACGAGCTGGAGGCTATACAAACGGCCAGGAGATCATCATAGATGGTGGTTACTGTGCAGTCAACCCTTCAACTGTTTGAGGAGTGCCCTCTTTTTCTTTTACTATCAATGTGATCATATATGTGACTTCCATCTTTTCATGGGCTCCTTCATTGAAAACGCGAAGAAACACTAGAGTAGAGTACTGTATTACTTGAAGGCAACAAGAGTACGTCGACATAATCAGTGGCAAGCAACTGGGTTAGATTGTCTGACGAATCGACTGGCAGAATCATGGAAATGACTGAATCAAAGCAATACATTCTTGGGGAAAAATCTGGTTCGCGTTGATTCTAAATCTTCATAACCGTGCTGGTTACAGACGATACGAACACACCTAGCATGAAAGTCTCAGTTGAGATGTGTATATCCAAACCCCCAAGCCACAAAGGTGAGCCCCAACAGATGCTCTTTGTCATTTCGGTCGCGAATGCTGACGCAACGGGACTGTTGTCATGCTTTGGTGCACTTGTACCATGGAAAGTAGGGGCATGATGGGTCAGAATGACAATGCGTCACCCTGGTTCCTTGGTTTTGATCTGTGTGCTCTGCTGTTCCAGCCATTGAGCATCCTGAGCATGGGCAGCGAAGTACTTCAAGGGACCAGTTTTTCTTGTCAAAAGTTATTAAGACTAAGTACGTCCTACAGCCTCCATATCGATGCAGCAGGAACGTCGGACCATACTTGAAGTGCAGCCCAGAATTGACACTTCCTCCGTAAGATCATAACGCATTTGGTTTAGGAAGATAAACTCTCTGATAGTGGGGTTGGAAACCCGCATAGATTTGATTCTGCAGTAAATGATACAAGGCGGCCTCTTGCTTCTGGCTGCCGGCTATCAGCAAGTAACTACTGTCAACTACTTGACTGCGACTGATACCCTTCGTGGTTCCCATGGCATAGAGTATCTTCTCGTACTGCCTTAGTTGATGTTCTAAAAAGCTGAACAGCTTGTCGTCTTTACAAAGACTGATAAAAGGGCCAATATGGGTGCAGCAGGCGAGCATTCAAAACCCTGATATCCTGGATGCGACCCTAAGCCTGGACGATTGAAATAGAACTCAAGATGAAGATCGCTCATTATCTGAACTGGTACGCCATTGCCTGTGAGAAAGAATTCTGAGGATATCACATTACGACTGCAGAAAAGTTGCAAAAAAGCACGGGCCTCTGTCAAGTGAGTCATCAGCATAGTCGTTAGCAGCATGACCAGGTCCTTCTTCCGCACCGTCTGATCTGCTTCAAGCACTGGTCATACACATCCAATAAGTCGCCTTCTTTGATAGCTTATTGATATAGTTGCCAGTGGTAATATTTTTAAAGAAGATCGAGCTAGCATCATCGAACGGAGGACGAATACATTGAATAGGGATAAATTAGCGATCCCAAGATAATTTTAGAGCCATTCATATGGAGCCTGGAGGGAACACTCGGATATTTAAGGACGTAAATCATCTTGCTCCAGCATGTATCCGACTCGGACACTCGAAAGTTGGCCGTGTTTGGGTTCTTACATAATAAGCATTTGTAAAGTTGAACTTGATGTATTTTTAGATTCGGAATGTTCGCTGCTGATCGATCCTTCGACTCATGGCCTCTTGCGTTCGCCCAAGTCCGGCCACGACTGGGAGCCCGATGAACTCTATCAATATTGACGTCCAACTCCAGGACGGGGCTCTTTTTTGTATCCAGTGCCTGCGGAGGAGTGGGCAGGGGATGATTTTGGCATTTGCCGTCTGTCTGCTGACGCTGTTGCTATGGGTTATGTGCCTCGGACCAGGATGACACGCACGTGGGCGGACATCCCGTTTACCATCTGCGGAGAGCAGTGCCGTTCGTACCCTTGTGCTGTACTCAGTAACTGTCGTCACCCACCCAGCCTTGGAACTACCCAACCAACCCAAATCCCAACCGCTCCAGCTTTATGTGCGCCAACCGAGGTTACGTGCATGCGGGCGTGAGATGTCGATCGGTTTCAAATTCATATTTCTTTGTAGGTCATACGGACGAGGGAAAGTGGGAGAAGAAAGGAGGATATTCGGTAGGGCACGAGGTGTGGGTAGCTGAACGAAAGCTCTGGGTAGATATGTAATGACGCTTGGAGCAAGCAAAGACACTCAGGTGTTGGCCATGGAAGTATAAAGGGAGCTTTTAGGCTAGATCACTACATACTACTGATGAGGAACGTGAAGGTGAATGAAAGAGGGAAATGATCTTGGTGATGAATTACTTACCCACAATTCATTTAGCGGCTACATCCAGCGTTGAGAGAGTCTGATAATCAATAAAACCTTGTGAGGTAGGTTAACAAGCCAAGTATAAGTATACTGTATTACTGTATAGTATATACACGGTATGATACGGCCGGGCCCCACACCCTTGCGGAGTGAGAGACACGGTGAACTCTACGTGGCGTTGCAAGATGATAACTATATTGATATGACATTGATATAAATAAGACGAGCCTGACATACCCGGATATTTGGTATATCCGCCAGTATTCAGGAGTGAGTCAGGAGTGAGTACTGTGAGTACTTGAAGTCGGCGCTGGATAACATAAAGATTTTCTCTGCAGGGTCGTCGAGGTTTGGCGCAAGCTACTAGTACTTTGGCTGGGCTAACCGAATGTGGGAGCTCTTAAGTGGAGGTGCGGTGTTGTCCGAAATAACTACGCCGCAGTGCCCGGTGTCACGGTTCACCGCGGAGACGCAAAAAAGTTGTAAGATATCATGATAGTAGTTGGACTCAACGGCGGTTCTACATATCAACGGCAGTCGTCAACGTCGAGTGTTGACATGCTGCGAGAAAAAATACAGAAATAACTGGAAAACAAAGTTGATGCTTAACTACATACTGATATGATGGTCTGGTTGACGCCGACCGTGAGAAGGTCGTGAGCGAAATAACCAATTCTGGCTGTTGTCTTTCTGTTCCTCCACTCACAAACTCCATGTCTCAAACTCCCCGGCCTCGACGAGGAGTTCCTCAAGTCGGCCCTCAGGAGTATGCTGCCGTTCCTCAGAGCCCTAGGGCAAACATCAATACTCAGTCTGGGTCTTATTATAATCAGCCGAGGTCGCCAACACGCACACCGTCTGGTAGCAGCAATCAACATCACCAGATGCAGGCCGGTAGAGGTGCTATAGCGATGGGAGTGGCAAGTGGAGCCATTGGGGGTGGATATGGACCTTATTCCGTACGCCCTGCCATCTCGCTTTATGATTCTAATCGCTCATTCAGCTGCAGTATCAGCCAGACCAATCCAGAGATCAGGGTGTTTATAATAATTCTCGCTTTAGTACTGCCCATTCAGACCAGTCACTCATGGGAGGAGCCGAA
This sequence comes from Tricholoma sp. MG99, assembly GCA_003521275.1. Taxonomy (NCBI): domain Eukaryota; kingdom Fungi; phylum Basidiomycota; class Agaricomycetes; order Agaricales; family Tricholomataceae; genus Tricholoma; species Tricholoma sp. MG99. The sequence goes on along the minus strand of QOVE01006013.1, from coordinate 40,636 downwards.
AAGGTGCCAGTGGGCAACACATTAACCGTACCACAATATCTATGGGACAAGGACCCTGACCTCGACGATGCCTTGCATAATCCAGATATACGTTATTCAAAGGGAGATGCCTCTTTCACAGTCTTCTCCGCTCGTGGATGGGCAAACGCTGGCGCCCTCTTTATCCTTATAGTCGGTCTCATCACCCTGTTTGTGGGGTATCCTGTCATCTATCATTATACACATCCCGCCCCGCCCATCACTGGCTTCAATCTAGGTGGAATCAACGGATCGGGGCAGATTCCAGATCTACCTGGTCTACCTACTCTGATAGATGCAGACACACCAACCTCAGCTTATACACGGACAGGAGCGGATGGCAAAGGTTACAGTCTTGTTTTTAGTGATGAATTTAACAAGGATGGGCGGACGTTTTACCCGGGCGATGATCCATTCTGGGAGGCTTATGACCTTCACTACTGGTAGTCTCTCCTCCCTATGCGTTCAGTCTAATTTCTGATGTTCGGATTAGGCCCACAGGTGATTTAGAATGGTATGACCCTAGTGTGCGTCATCTCTATATCATCTATGTCAGTTTCGATAGATCAGGATTTGGCAGGCAATAACCACCCAAAATGGCAAACTAGTGATCACGCTATCAGAAATGAGCAACCACGATCTAAATTTTCAGAGTGGTGTGTTCATTATCATTTGTTATCTCGGTGTCCTAACCTCAGTCTAACACGAGGTATGATGACGTCGTGGAATAAGCTTTGCTTCACTACCGGTTATATCGAAGTCTCGGTGAGCATGCCAGGCAGCCCCACAGCACCCGGTCTATGGCCAGGTATGAAACATTTCTTTGGGAGAAAGCTTTCTAGGCTGATTTGAGGTTACTTCCGTAGCTATCTGGACCATGGGTAACCTTGTGCGTAATGAATTCCCAACTGTCTTTTGTCTTAACCATTTCCTTAGGGGAGAGCTGGATATGGCGCTACGACTGAGGGCATGTGGCCCTATAGCTATGCTGCCTGTGATGTGGGAACTTTCTTAAATCAAACAGCGAAGGACGGCACCCCAGCCATCGCAGCCACCGGTTCGTCGTCTGGTGGGCCTCTTAGTTATCTTCCTGGGCAACGAGTGTCTGCGTGCACTTGTCCTGGATCTGATCATCCTGGACCAAATGTACAAACTGGACGAGGAGTGCCTGAGATCGACATATTTGAAACTCAGGTGGACGTATCTGTGTTTCAGGGACAGGTGTCACAGAGTTTGCAGATCGCACCGTTTGATTATCAATACCAGTTCGTCAACACCTCACCTGCAACTACGATACAAGATTCGACCATCACTCAGTTCAATTCGTACAAGGGTAGTACCTACCAACAAGCTGTCTCCGCCGTTTCCTACATTCCTTCCAACGTTTATAACGGTCAAGGATATGCCCCTTACGCATTCGAGTGGTGGTCCAACCCAAATAACCGACCTGAAGGATATGTCACGTGGTATAGTAATGGGAAACAGACGTGGTCTGCGACTGCAGCGGCGACTGCTGCAGATTCAACGACACAGATTAGCCAGCGGCTGATTTCAGAGGAGCCCATGGTGAAATCCGACTTTTTTGAGCTGTTTCATATGACTCACAAATTTTATTCACAGTATATCGTGTTCAATCTCGGCCTGTCCCCGGGTTTCCAAAAGCAAGATTTTAAACATTTACAATTTCCATCGCAGATGCTTGTCGACTATGTACGAGTATATCAACGAGATGGTGTGAACAACGCTGTTACTTGCGATCCATCTTCTCGTCCAACAGCCAACTATATCAACAAGTAAGCTCTTTTCTTTGAATTTATGGGAGTTTGTAGTGATTGTACCCCTCGTTTAGCCATCTCCAAGCATACACAAATCCCAACCTAACAACATGGGCACAAGCAGGGAACACATTCCCGCGGAATTCTCTCTATGATGGGTGCTAATCCCTCAGCGTCCCCGACTGAGCTACCTCTGTAATGAGTCACGACATTACGCATCGCTTTGCTCTTTATGAGCCTATGACTTACCTCGACTCCCCGCTACGCTGACCCTCCTGCTACACCTACGGTGTTCGCACCCCCTCTCCTGGCCAACGCATCATCATCCACCACCTGCATCCAAGCCATTCCTGACTACCCACCTTCATCGACCACCCGCATAGTTTCGTCATATACATTACTTTTGCTTGCATATCCAGTGGTGAACATTCTACCCTATTTTATTATTCGTCTCTGTTGGACTAAACGGTAAATCTTCGCATCCATCTCCTGCCCGTCGATGTACAGTATGTTTTATTACAGTATCCTTCTTACAACTCTCGAGCAGGGAGTGTTCATATAGGAGTATAAGTGCTTCGACATAATACGTATAGGCATTTTAATTAAATAAGCAGGTTTTGGACGATATTGTACAAGTCTGCAGTGTGTATGCAACTTCTCTAATTAAATAGTAAGCGTCAGAAAGTATAGGATAGGACACATTTACCATCGCGATCCCGCTCAGGAACATCAGCACCAAGTGGGCTACAGCTATCTCCGCTCTCGCTCGCTGTGAAAACTCCGGCCGTGTTCTCTCTTTGTAATACACTAGCTACTGGAAGCCGGTAGTGAGATCTAGTGAAATGGCGAGATGTGTCATGAGCAGTGTTCTTCCAAATTCTAGGATGAAACATGACCCGGAGTGGCTCCGGAAGATGACAAGTATGCTGTATAGCAGGCCCTAGGTAAACACATAGTATGCATGTACTACTAAGGTGGTGGATTACGGCGTGGCACGATGGCATGGGCGTGGTGACAGTGTTGGAAACTCAGTGAAAATTTAACACATCATAGACATACTTCGCGCTTGCCAAACATCACTCGTAAGTCTAGCAACTTGAAAGCGGCGTCAGCACATACAAGGACGTCAGCACATACAAGGAGCGCACATATGACCATCGTCCTCTACCTCCCCGTGACAAAAACGGCATAAACGGCACATACGCGGCACAAAGTTATCTGTATCGTTCCCGCCATCTGAGCTCTCCACAGCCAAGGTTGGTTAAAACATGATAGCAGAGGCAGTCTGCCAGTGAGTGAAGGCTTTCAAATGTGCTGAGGAAAATCAACCATAGTCAAGGAATGCCAGTGGCGAACCCCCCCTATTATCTGTGGTTTGTCTGAGTAGGTTTTCCATCTTCGTCTGTTTCTAAAGAATTCCGAAAGAGTATCGGTACGTACGCGTAACTTTAGTATGACCAGTCAACTATCGATGAACGGAGAACATATTTGGCCAGGCCCACATAACATCCTGGTGCAAACGGTTGCGGGGAAGTTTGTATTACTATCACTGCTTTTGGTCTAATCAGTGATTCCAACGACTATTAACTAATAGTATGTATGTGCTCACACATCCAGGCCATGATCCCCTGGTAATCAAAGCACCAAAAGCGGGCCTCCACCGTAGAGAACTTTATCAATCTTAACGGCAATCGTCGATTCGTAAATCGTTCGTTGTTCCTACATCTCTACGCAGAAATGTTCCGTATCGAACGCCACTTACAATTTAAACGGCTAAGGTACCTCTCAGCTTTTTTCAGCTCGTTTGTGTAATGATGATGTATGCCTACAGTAATGCTCTCGGTCGCGTTAACTGTCACTTTTATTGGAGATGGCGGAGATGATAAAGGTCGAGCCACCAGATACGGAGGAAGGGGAAATGGAACAGGAGGCCCTGCAGGCCGAGTCTAGTCTTCCTATTCGGCAGGCAGAGGAGCAAACCCACGACATCAAGAAGACTATGCACGGTACGAGCTTTGGCTCGCGTAACCGATCCACCCCTGACTTGCAAAAGAAGCTGAGTAGTCGATTCTACGGGAGAAAACTCAGGTTCCTAGTCTACCGTGGCCAAAGTTCCAAGTGAAGGCGGGTAATCGGGTTTGGCCTACAACAATCGGCTCCTATGGAACATCCTCCGGGTCAATCTCACGTTAACATCGTCAGAACGAGTCCTCAGAGTCCGAGTTGTCCGAGTTGTCTGACAGTGCTGAGGGTGGAAGACTCATGCTGGCGCCTGTGACTTCCGCAGCATCCAAGTGGCGATGTCAGTGAGTAGTGAATATGACGTTCATGACAGCAGAGCATACATGTCGTCGTTCAGAGCCTCTCATGTTTCATCCTGCCTCTAGCTGGATTTTGTGAGAAGACCACGACTCATGATACTTCTCTTGCTTACCGAGTTTGATTGCATCATCAACTTTGCAGCCTGAGTTATAGGGATGTACATGGCCGATTTTCACAGCAAGCGAGAGCGGAGGTAGCCGTAGCACACCTGTTTTTACCTATGTGTTCATGTGTGTGTAGTACGGAAGCCATCCGAGTCTGTTCCTGAACGGGACCGTGATGGTAAACTATCCTATCCTACCCTATCCATATAAAAGTCAAGGTCACACATATCCAATCTTATATTCTGAGGGTCATTTGATGACATACTCGCGAAATTTTCAGTCCTAGACTATCCTTGCTGACTCGGATCTCAACAGATTTCCTATGTGGATCTACGTACAAGTAAGCCAAGGCAACACCAGTCCGTCGGCCACCACAGTTATGCTCTAGGAATGATATCTCGGTACAGAACATAAGGGACCCGATGTTGGGAGAAAGACATAATGACGTTCAACAAAGAACCCTCCACCACAGCTGTGCAGTTCAACGTTTCCGTTCGAGATTGAGTCGATCAAGGTTAGTTCCTCGCCTTTCTTTTATAGCTTATATATCCAGAACGTTAACCTGATCATCTTTATGCAAGCGCAAGTTTCCTGCTCTCGAAACAATCTTCGGATATGAGATACCGAGTTCTTCCAGATGCGCATGTTGGCACTAGTTTTACTGTTTCGAGTAGTCCTGATTATTCAAACAAGCGACAAGCATGCGAAGGGTACGATTCCTATGAAGTTCGATACGGATGACGATAATTGGTCGAAAAGCTACCAGGATTTCATAAAATGGATTAGGAAACATGTGGAGATCAAACCTATTCTCAGGTGAGCTTCGCCGAAGCTATGGATTCCTCAACTTACTATGTATGTATACAGTGATAGGGCGACATGTCTGGGAGTTGCGGAAAGGAGTAGGGAATTAGGAATGATTCATACCAATCGATATCAAACTTAAGGACGCGCCAGAGGTCGACTGAAGATATCTGATCTGATACGCTGCAGTGATTGTCTAAGACGTTTATCTAATGTCGCTGAGTGTTCCTAGTTTGTTTCCCGTGCCATCTATTAGCAGTGGCAGTGTTTGTCGCACAACAGTACTCTGACTCGGAGAATCTTCAAGCTCTTAGTATATATTCAATATTGACAATTATACCATTGATTGCAAAGCGAACCATGTGTAGCAGGATAGAATTGGATATGGCTCTCATGCTACACACTAACTTTATGTATAGTAGGCCTTAGGCTGACTCGGATGTGTGGTCTGCCCAGATGAGTTGTGCTATAATAATCGGGAATATATTACGAAAGTTGCCTTTTAAGGTCACCGTGACACACTCAGGCTCTATAACCGCCGCAACTTGGGTAGAATTCCCCGACTACGCCTGCTATGGCCGCTGCTAGTCTAGGAGATCGACGCGACATCGCTTCACTGCATAACCCTAGAAACCACAGAGACGCGTCAACTTCGTCCGGGCCGTGAGTGTTAGGACCATGTTTATGAGCAGTTCATTACTTGACGGGCATTGTACTTTTTTGGACAGTTGGAGACACGATCCAACTGACATCCAACCGCCGAGGAAGACGGTAAGTTGCAGATACTTTACTTTTCCTGTGTTGTTTCATATCGTGACTTCTGTGGCAAGTTTGAACAAATTCGTGCTGCTGGCCAGTCTCCCTACACAACTATGGGAAGTTCTCGCAGGACCGCAAGTCTAGTAGGCAATAGAACCGCCAATACAACAATGCTACGTACTCCAGCGATGAAGAAACGGAAAATCGAACGAGGACAAGTATCGAAATTTTTTGCGGACGGAAAAGGTGAGTGAGATTGTGCTTGCTAAGACTAGCTCTTCACATCATATTTTAGCACGTATTGGAAAGCCTCTAACAGGACCAGATACGATGTTCATAGATGATAACGAAGAAGACCTAGGAACACCATTCACCACGGCCACCACGGATGATATGAATGTCATAGATATAGATCTTCCCATCTCGCCGAAGGCTACAACAACGCGACAGGTTCAACGGCCAAAACCCAATGTATTTATTGGTAGAAAAGCTATTACCTCTCTTGCCTCGGATGGCCAAAGAAGCTCTGGTCCCCATACGCGGGACGGCCCATCTACACAAACACTGGAGAGGAAACTTAGCGCTCAGCATGAAGACACAGAATCGGATCCTATCGCATACTTTACTGAGGACTCGGAGCTATTCTCTATGACTATGAATCCTAGAGGAAAACGTGGAGGCAACGTGAATGCTATGGTCGCACAGATCGAGGGCACTGTCGGACCCCGTGTGGATCTACGTCTGAAGAGCAAAATGAGAGCTAAGGTAATACTAGTCAGTTCACCGTATTCTGAGGATCACTTGACGACATATGCATTCAGGACACTTCGTCTACTCAGCGCGATACTTTCGGTACTGCATCATCCTTCCCAGGTTCATCAAGGTCAACAACACAACAGTTACGTGTCAAGGAATGGTATCTCGGCACAGAACATAAGTGTCCCGATGTTGGCTACTACCTATGTTGGGACAAAAACATGATGACGTTTATGCAAGAACCAGTCACCACAGTTGTGCGGTTCAATGTTGGATCCGAGATTAAATCGATCAAGGTTAGTTTCTCGCCTTTCTCTTGTAGCTGGTTGCAGATAAGTGAGGCGACATTACAGCACTTCGGATGTGGCCCTGGATCACGTATCCAGAACCCGATCATTGCTATGCAAACGTTTCCCGGTATCAACAGCCTTCCGAAACGAAATAATGAGTTTTTCAAGATGGGCATGTTGGCACTGGCTTTACTGTTTCGAGCAGTCCTGATTATTCAAACAGGTGACAATCATGCGAAGGGTACGATTACTGTGAAGTTTGATATGGATCACAATAATTGGCGAAAGGGTTACCATAATTTCATAAAGTGGATTAGGACACATGTGGACGACACTAAGACTATTCTCAAGTGAGTTTCGCCGAAGCTATGGATTCCCTAGCCCACTCTATATGTACACAGTGATACGTCAGCATCTTCAGTCTGGGAAATTGCGGAAAGGGGTGGGGAATTTGGGATCCATGCCAATCGAAATCAAAGGATGCGCCAGAATTCGATCGAGGAGATCCGACCTGACAAGCAGCAGCGTTCCCTCAAACGCCCAGCGTCTGTAGAAACTCTGGATCTGGTGATATTGCCCTTCGACAAGGAAGCGACAAGACACTCTTCAGATCGTCATAGTGTGTCCACATCAAACTCCCGTGCAGCAACTAAGCCTCCATCGTGTGTTTTACTTTCTTCTGTGTATAGCAGTGCTGATCGCTTTCCATCCCAGCATGACTTCGCGAAATAGCAATGCGGAACCTCCTATTCTTCCTCGCTCAACCCGCCAGTCTACGCGGCAAAGAGAGTCTTCACCTGAAGCAGACCCAGACGAAGTGTACGTTCCCTTACAAAGTATGCAAATATTCATTAAATGGTTTCCTGCATAGGATCTTGTGTTATCCTCAAGGTGTCCCAGGGGCCGTCAATATTACCAACGCTGACTTCCGCCGACTCCAACCGGGAGAATTTTTGAACGATACCTTGATAGAATTCGGTCTGAAGTACGTGCCTATTATTCTTGGATGAGTCCTGCTTACACTAGAATTTAGGCTCTGGCTACAAAAACTAGAGGAAGCTAGTCCGGAGGTCGCGAACCAGGTCCATGTCTTTAGTTCCTTTTTCTACAAAAAATTAAATAAGAAAGAGTATGTTACGTTTTCTGCTCTGTTACATGTCAGCTGCTCACCTCTGTATTTCAGTATCAACGAAGGATATCAGAGTGTTCGCAAGTGGACATCAAAAATCGACATCTTTAGCAAGAAGTTCCTCATTGTACCTATCAATGAAAAGTACGTTCTACGTCTGAATGTCATTTATCTTACTGATATTTTCAGTCTTCATTGGTATCTTGCTATCATATATCAACCAGAGTTCATCCTTCGACCGCCTCCGCCTCCCGCGCCCCCTCTACCTCCTAAAGAGACCAGGCAGCGTACACATCATGGAGACATAGCCGAGCAGTCTACAATCGTTTCGGAATCATCAACTGCCGATACTGGTCTGTTCTCTTCACCGTCGCCTGAGGAACTTCCGGTCGTCCAGGAGACTTCTAGTGAAGCAGCAGTCGAAAGAGATCTGCAGCAGTTTGAAACTTCGTGCTCTCTTACGGCCACCAGCGAGAATTCATCGACTGCGTCCGCGCCATCTGTCGCGAGTGACGACGCGGTTCCTGAATGTTCACCGTCTCTCTTTGTGATGGAAATAGATGACAACACCATCCAACATCCAGTGGCTACCCGTGGTCCATCTCCCACTGTGTCAGATTATGCACACCAAGCCGGCTCAGACAATCATCCCACACATGACATCAATATGATCGACATATCTTCTTCGAGCTCGCAGGATGAGCGAAACAATGCTTCACATCTCTGCAGCAATAATATGAATGCTGAGTATACTTCGAATCCTGGCGCTATCGCTCCAGTCAACTTTTATGGAAAGTCGAAGAAGGCGAAGGGTAAGGAGAAGGCTATCCCTGAGCCTCAGCCTTCCATAGAGATGGATAATGAAGATGAGGAAGAAGTCGCTGTTTCCTCGTCACCGGAATCGCCCTTGTTTGCAGTTCCATTATATAAATACTTTCCATCTCTGATCGCGTGCTCTACAGAACATATATCTTTACGATGGATTCTCTAGGAGGGAGGCACCCTGCAGCGGTCAAAAGGCTCCAGCGATACCTCCATTTGGAAGCCGAAGATAAACGTATGGTCATGGAGACAAGTAGTGCGCAGGGCAAACAGGCCATTGTACGACTCTTACTTATGAAATGTTGCCCGTCGACGTTAATGTCCAACCAGGTACCTGTGCAACCAAACTTTTGTGATTGTGGACTTTACCTCCTGCACTTCGCCGAGACGTTCGTCAATGATCCTGAAAAATACTGCCGCATCATATCTGTAAGTCCTTTTTGAACTACTAGAAAGTTATGGCTTATTGCTTTACAGTCAACAAACAACAGGACTACAAATGAGGTTCGGCGGGAGTACTGGGATGACGCTAAGACCGCGGGTATGCGCGATAGGATGGTAGACGAAATCACGGCGCTGTCGATGGCTTGGAAGAGGGCGCGTGCTGAAAGGGACGAGGCGAAGAAGAACGAGGCTGGCCCAACGGAGGTCCCGGATTCATCGGATGACGAAGTCGACATCGTGGACGTGACGCCTGCCTTTCCAGAAACTGGCAAGGGGAAGGGGAAAGGCAAGGGGAAGGCAGCTCGTATACGAGCAGGTTGAAGGTAGGAATAGGTTGCATGCTGTGGTCTCTGGTACAATTTGCACTGGCTCACCAACAATTACTTATGAAAATTTCTGACAAGAATCCGTCATCATCCACTACTGTATCCAATACTCAATACTCCTGCTTATAGATACGCACGTCTATCTAGTATTCACTTCAAATTCCACGCTGTGCCCTTCAGTTTATTATAGTGCTCTGCCGGTTCGAGTACGTACCGTACACTACTACCTATATAGTAACAATTACTACGTACTACTTCGGATAATGAATTGCCGTTATTTCTCATAAGTTTATGCGAGGACTGACTCTGACGAACAAGTTGGGGCCTACAGTTTTGGGGCATCCTGCGTTGTTCAGTTATAATAAAAGTTGCGGATTCAACGACCGGTCGTGTATTCCTGCCAGTGGCACGAACTTTGAATTTTCAGACTGTCGCGACCCACTGGCGTTGAGTGGACTTCACGAGATATTGAGAACATGGAAAACATGGCTGTACTAGTAACGTAGTCCGATAGCTTCCACTGGCACTCCGATCCACACGTTATCGGACTTGTTTTTTTTTCAAGGTTCACCCATGTCATACCCTGCATGGGGGCGGCCCCTTGTGCCCTTTAGCATCCCCACACACTCGCACACTCGTATGACTCCTTTTCTCTGTATCACGAAAGGAAAGGGGGGGAAGGTTTACTACAACTTTAGCATTAAGCTGTAGTTATCACCATCAGACATCCCCCTCATGCAGTCATTCAAGCTGCACTGTCATTGCCTTGCCACAGCACAGGGAAGGACGTTTCAGCTAGCCAGATCCTCAGGACAACTGGAGAAACTCGTCAATCATGGATGGATGGGTCAGACCTGGTATTGGCGGTGACCTCAAGGACAGAATGAAAAGATTTCCAATCGAGGGCCTCCTCGGGTATAGCTTTGTTGTAAAGCGCGATGTCGGGTTTGCACGGGTGAACTGATCCAGGCAAAGGGCGATCGTGAGCAGACACGCTCCACTGTCGCGTCGAGGTCGTTCCGGCATAGTTCCAAATTAGGGAAATGATATGATTAAGCCTGAGGTGATCAGCAGTGTGCGTTTCACTAGCAACGTTACACTGATTCTGCGGTAACCTGAACATGGTCAAATACTTGCATTTTGGCGAGCTCCAGAAATGATGGGAACGATCTGTTCAAGACCGAGGATGGGGTCTAGACAGTGACTCAGTGTCACGTCGTCAATTGAAACGTCAGCTGGTCGCGTCCCTCGACCACCTGACCTCACTCTTGACCTCTTAACTACTTACCATGATCCGACTTGCTGCAGCTTCTCGAGCTATTGCTCAAAGATGGGCTACTCGAGGACTAGCAAGCTATCCAGGACACCTCCCTAACACACGTTCACCACTTGTTCCTAACTTGAAGTTCATCAATTCTGTCACAGGAGGTCATGAACTCATACCTACATACCGTGTACTAGACGGTGTAGGAGTTCCGATAGAGGGCGCTGAAATTCCTGAGGCTAGTTTGTTTCTTACAGACAGATGCACTTTCTTATTGTTCCGACAGATCGACGAGAAGTTTGCGCAGAAGATGTACGAGAATATGTGTCTCCTGCCTACTCTGGACAACGTATTGTACAATGTCCAACGCCAAGGGAAAATATCCTTCTATGCGAGCACGATTTCTATATGTATTTGATAGTTGAACCTCATGCAGCTTACAGATGACATCAGTGAGTTGGTAACCTCTTTCAATTTACTCAATGGCAACATCCCGCTCAGTACGGAGAGGAAGCAACAATCATTGGGTCGGCTGCTGCCCTCGCACTTGATGACGAGTATGCAGTAAACTTGCTTCTTATCTTTAATAGCTGAAATAACAACATTATCACCAGAGTGTTAGGTCAGTCGAAATTGTACATCCCTACACAGCGTTCATCCATCTATCTCAGGACAATACCGGGAAATGGGTGTCCTTCTGTGGCGCGGCTTTGGCCTCGACAACGTCATGGCACAATGCTTTGGTAACGCAGAAGATACGTCGGGGAAGGGGCGGCAGATGCCTATGGTACGGACCTTGCCGCCCATCCCGGATCTTGGATGACATGTTATCTGTCTAGCACTTCGGATCTTCTGAACACCACTTTTACACCATATCTTCGCCGCTGTCGACACAGATACCTCAGGCCGCGGGTGTGGCCTACGCAGTACGTCGCACGCCAAGTCGCAGTTCGCGGTCTATTGCTGCATGCTACTTTGGCGAGGGCGCCGCGTCAGAAGGAGGTCCGTGTGTTCTACACAAGTGCTCCTTTGAATGCACGAGTAAAGACACGTGTAGATTTCCATGCGGGACTTCTTCTAGCTTCCACGATCCCGGCGCCTACGCTGTTCATAGCGCGGAATAACGGGTTTGCGATTAGCACGCCTACCACCGAACAATATCATGGCGATGGCATCGCTGCTCGTGGTCCAGGATATGGTATAGATACTGTGCGAGTGGATGGTAATGACATTCTAGCCGTGCTTAGTGCTACGAGAGAGGCACGACGTCGATGTCTGGAGCAGGGCCGCGCCGTCCTAATTGAGGCTATGACGTACCGGTTCGCATCCTAGTCTCTTGATATACTTAACCCGTCCTGAGTTTATGCGAACAGTGTGGGTCACCATTCGACGTCGGATGATTCATTTGCATACCGCGCGCGATCGGAAGTGGAAGACCGGAAGTTCATTGATAACCCTATCGTACGATTCCGACTGTTTATGGAGTCACAGGGCTGGTGGAATGCTGAGGCAGAAGAGGAGCTCAAAGGTCGTCTTAAAGCCGATGTAATGAAGGCGTTCAAGAGAGCAGAGGCCATCCCGAGGTGCAAGTTAGGCGAATTGTTTACTGACGTGTATGGAGGAGAGGAGCCATGGAATATTGTAAGATTTATCTTTTTTCTCGTGGCCTTCATATTTACAGAATTTTTTACATCTTTAGAAGGAGCAGCGGGAAGAACTAACGGGATTGTTGCGAAAGTATGGGGAAGTGTATGAACCATGGCGGAAGGAACTGGCAAAGTTTAAGAACAACGGCCAGGATCTGCTGAAACAATGACACATACATGATAGCTTCATGTCGATACCGTATCTTAAAGTGAACAGATAGATATAGTCTATTGTACTAGTAGCTCTGACAGAAACATATTGTATACGTAGGGCTAGGCATAAAACCATGGTGACGGAGATCATACAACCTCGTATTCGAGACTGATTGTGATCCACCCGCTAAAAGGCCAACATATACAAGCATTATTACAGAAATACAGGTCTAATTGGTCGTACATCCAGTGTTGATATAAGTAACTGCAACATGATCTTACCCTGGCCAAGGAAATGAAATCCATCGTACCTTGTCCCAACGTCAGTGCCCGTGTCCAAGCCAAGCACTCAATAGGAACGGAGAAAAGATCCCTAGGGTTATGAACAAAACACGTGTCAGTGGCCGTATTTCACCTATTGCTAGCGAATCGGTAGGGTGAGAAACCGGTTGTAGGACGGTGGCTACATAGAGGAATGTCCCTCCCTAGAATGATCGTGCGTAAGCGGACATCCTCCAGACAAGGGTGATACGTACTGAGACTAGGAGTGCGACACCCGTCCAACCGACATCGTTGTTTCCAAAGAATGAGAATAGAAGATAAGATGCCACGGCACCGACCGGAGTTGAGGCACTAAAAACTGCTAGGTGCTGTTTGCACTTTGCGCGAGGAAGAGAGCTTGCAAGTAACGAGGTAGTCAATGCGAAAGAGGTGGGGACTGACACAGGGTGTTCAACACAACTTGACCACCGAACCTGAGTTCAGGTCGATTACTGACCTTTATGTACCAACAGCGCCAGGAAAACGATAAATGTCAACTTCGATCCCCCCGGAGTAAGGATGTTCGTGGGGAGGGAAGAGAGACCTAAGGTAAGACCGTCGGCAAGCCCGTGGACGACCAGCCCCAAAGTGAGGGGGAAAGCTTCTCCGGTAGCATCAGCTTCATCATGAGAGGTATTGGGTATCGGACTCTCGGTGTGTTGATATCCCGTGCGAGCGCCTTCGCCTTGTCCGCATATCTCGGCGTCGACATCGAATTCGAGGATCGGGGCACTTCCTTTTACGTTTTGGAGAACAAGATCACCATGTGATGCGCGAGAATGAGGTAGGATGACCTGTTCGATTATGAGCATGAGGGTGAAGCCGAAAAGGAGAGATAGAGAGATTCTGGAGGTAGGAAATGATGCAGAGGATGGGTTTGAGCGTGCTATAGCTTCTATTCCTCTGTAGAGAGCGTTATTGGATAAGTAGTTACAGGAGAATCTTCTGAGAAACCTACTCTGGGATAATGACCCCCAGCGCAGCGCCCAATAGCAGCCCTGTTCCTAAAGCTGATAGTCTATCCAAATAACTTTCTAGCATACAGAAATTTCAGACGACGTTGCGGTTAGAAGGGGACCATAAACCCACTGGAAAAGACAAAAGATAGCGGAAGGATGCCACAGGCAAAGGACGAAACGCCCAAAAAGAGCGACATGATCAAGAGGGCGGCCAACATTGCTTCACGGCGTACACCCGAGCGGACTGATAGGAGGACCTGGTAGACGCTCAACTTCTGTCGTTTCTGCCATGCAGATCAGTGCATGATAGCTCGTGATTCAAACTCAATGCAAACATATCCGGCCCGGATTCTACCGAAATTCAATACCAATGAAAAGTCGCATAGAATCTCTCGCCATGCGAACTGAAGCGCAGCTGTAACTTTGTTAGCTGCTTCCCGAGCAAGCCTCTTGTCATTACAAAACCGACTCGAACAGGGACAAAACTTCGTTGGTGGCTTACGACATTTATTGCGCAGGAAAGGTCACTGAGTCACCGATTTGCCATTGTACGTGTGGATCAAATTCAAAGTCCCTGATAAATGGCAACAAATTCCTTTCAAGTACCCCCATCCTTGGGCACTGGAGATTGAAACATGGGAGGCACATTGTGGTGGACGGCTTGGTCGTCAAGATCAAAATGTTCACTCGAAAATATGAATGAGCTTGAGAGAGGTAATTCGAAATCAAACCTCGGGCATAGCAATGAATGAAGCTAGCTTTCAGTACTACATTCCAAGTCAAACAGAGGCCTGCCTGATCTCAAAGTTGAACACATGTTCAGCTATGGGATCAATGTTGCGCTCGCCATCGACTCCTCCTATGCGATGCCAGCGGCAGTAGCCATTCGAAGCGCAATAGAGAATGCCGCGGGTCGCATCACATTATATGTCATTGATTGTAGGTTGTCGGAGGCTGACAAGAAGCAGTTGGCATCATCTCTTCCCGATCATGAGGAGAAAGGGCTCGAGCGTGTGACGCTGATGTTTATAGCCCTGAAGCCTGAGTGCTTGGGTGCTGAGATGGGACCAGTATGGGCGAGGCTTGACCATAACAACCTACTTCCGGTGGAACGTGTCCTATATCTCGACGCAGATACGCTGGTACGTTCAAGCCTGAGGGAAATTTGGGAAACAGATCTTGAGACGACGAGTAAGTCGATCGCGGCTGTAGTTGACATCGGACACCCAATGGGGTATGGGGAGTTCGAACTTCGAAGGAGCTCTGTACTTCAATGCAGGAGTAGTGCTGATGGATTTGGTGACGATCCGTCAGCTAGGCAATGATCTCATAGCACTTGGGAGGAAGATGAAGAGTCCGAAATACTACAGAGACCAAGATGTGCTGAATGCGCATTTTAAGGACGATTGGCATACCCTTCTACTTCGATGGAATGCACAAGGCCTTGGGACGTACGCAACTATTCCTTCGCCCGAGCAGGAACGCCTTGATATGAATCCATGGAGGATTTATCCATTGTTCGTTTCACGGGGTCATTGCATCCAAAGCTCGCAGATGTTTTGAATCTGCTTCTTCTGCCTCCTGCTGCAAAACCGTGGGGATACCTTGGTGCGCCAGGTCACCCGCTCGTACATGAGTGGTGGGATGTGCTCGAAAGGACAGCGTGGAAGGGAATACGGTGTAATGAAGCGGAAGAGAAGAAGCGACTAAAGGCGAAACAGGAAGTGATCGATGAAGCGATCGCAGAATTCGAGAAGAGAATTTGCTACTCATGTAAAATTCAACTTGTACAGATTCCTAGTATGTCGTACTCTGGTGATGGCCCAAATACATATCATGTTCAGCAATCAGCAAGATTTTGGTATAGGCCGAACAATAATGCAGCATGCTTACTTTATCTACTACGAAAATATGGGGGGAAATCCTAGTCTCCTGTAGCCAGACAACGAATTTGAAGACTTCAAGATGTAGATGACAGTCGATCTACTTTAATTGTAGGGAAATCTGCGGCCATCAATACTCAGGACATGTGCGTACACGACACTTACTTCGTTTCTAGCTCAAGTTCTCTACAAAGATCTGCTCATGAACGGATGCTGTCTCGCTAACTTGAAATCATAAGTAGGCGCTAGATGAATAGATAAAACTTCAGTAAAAAGTTCTCAGAACTTCGTGATGTTCACCTCACGACCCTAGTGTGTTCACTGGCAAGCATACAACCTAACAGTAATTATGAAAGGTTGGCCATAGCTCAGCTGGCGATTTGATTGGCTTAGTGACGAATCAGCCGTCGAAACGGCGTACCAACTTGAAATTTGAAGGCTGAAGCGTTGAGCGTTGAGCGCTGAACCCGCTTGAGCTTGGGCCCTGCGGCCAGAGAGCAGTGAAACTTGAGTCTTGCCACAAAAGACTCGACTGTTGCGGTGTATTTGTTCTGACTTGGACCCATATGCTTCTAAGTTGGGCTTTCACCGGTTCCTCAGAATGCCAGCTGAACTTCTAGGTTTTTACTTTGATGAACAACGAAATCGCTACTTCCCGCTTTCCTCCAAACCGAAGGATGTGACCCCAAAACTGCCTGTGTCTCAGCCTCAAGATCACTCCAAGCCGTCTTCCGATCCTGGTTCCACAAACAGACATCTCAAACGGAAGACTCGAAGACAAAACGCACTCTGGAATACGACAGAATCTACCCGTTCTACATGCTTTTCATTAAGGAGATACCGGGCGGCACAGTTTGTTGGATTTTTAGGCTCTTTGCAAAGAGAGACATCTGATTCTCGTAGCCAAGTATGCTCTTTCCACTATGCAGACACCTCGCGTCTAGTCGAAGCCCATATTCCCGTATACGGGAGGATAACAGCATTCTGTGTGCGTACTGCATGCTGAAAAACGGTTCACAATGCAGTGGTGCGCTAACTTGTGTATCTTTGGTCGGTAGGCGACGACAGTCAACGGGCAAACTCATCGCCTCCTTGGAGACAATCGAGGCTGGTTGTACACTTCTACTTCTAGAGACACAGAATATGACCCAAGAAGGCAAATGTGGGCTGCAGATATCAATCTTCACCCCGAATCGGATGTTTGTTGGTATTCAATTCCATGTGCCGCTTTTACTAATCTTGCGTAGATATCCTCCATCCGTGTGTCCGGCACAAGATGTATGTACGTAGGTATGTTTCCAACTCGACATCAAATAACATGAACCTGGCGTACAGAGCGACCTGTTTCGGCCCTTCTCCAAAAGTTTCTATCCAGGACCTCAATTTTCCGGGGTTAGTAGCAGTCTTCCTAGAAAACCCGTCCTGTAGTATTGATCATCATCCAGGAGGACATATCTCATGAATTTGCGCAACGTACATGACATATGGAACTCGCACCTATCGGGTTCCTCTTTACTTCTAGGTGATTTTAAGGCGATTGGGTTCATCTCCATGTACTAATTCTCATCATATAAAGGCGCTGACAAGAAAGCCATTTATTTTCAAGACATAGATCTAACTTCATTCCAGACCTTAGAGACACACAGTGACATCTTTGCCGTGTCACAGCAGGATGTTTGTCTGCCTGCTCACTACTTCTGTCTTGCCTTTCATGATATTTTAGTATCTGATTTACACAGGCGCACGGAATGGAACCGTCTCGCGCTTCGATGGACGTACGGGAAAACCACGTGGTCAAAAACTGTTCGATGACCGGTTCATTAATCGACAGAGGTCGAGCGTGCTACATCTCGACATTATAAGAGATACCCAACTTCTGATGAGCCATATGAGCGGTGAAGTAAGTTACCCACGATTTTCCTTATCCGGCATTTTAATAGCGGCCTGTAAAACGAGTAGCTTGTTATGTTCGACCTACGGTTTTCACGACGATCAATACCTGTGGTGGAGTATTCGGGTCACGTCAACTCCCACACACAAAGACTAGTGAGTATCTACTAATACTCATCATCTGGTGCTCATACCCGATGACAACTACAGGGAATAGCGTTGGACCCCCATCACGATTTCTTGTTTGCAGCTGGTGAAGACAGTAGAGTGCGTGGGTGGTCAGTTATAACAGGAGAGCCCTTGCTCCCATCACTGCAGAGCAACTTGAATGAATGGAGCGAAGTCCGAAACAACCCCTTCTTGGCTACCTTCCCAGACTCCATCGAAACAATGCAGGTCACCTCTGAGAGCATGGGCTTATGCCTATGGGCTGCGTCCGGGGACGTGCTTTACCAGTTTCATTTGGGACAAAGGCAGTAATCACTATAATGTAGCGGCTTACTAGTGTTTCAGATAACACTTTTGAAGCTCCAAAACATCAAAACATCCTTAAATTGACGATCTGAGAGGTTATATGTATTAAGAACATTCCTCTGATTTTTCCCTGATTTTTGGTTGAGGTCGAGGTTGGTAGAAGATATATTATGGGGTGTGAATCACATACAAGTATCCAGCATTGAGATGTGAGGAGTGAACCGATGTTTCCCATTATATATAACAATAGCGATATATTTTACCCAGACAGTTTGTGGTTTTCTGACTTGACATTTCATCGAAAGGCGACAAGTGTGCTATTTGGCCCGGGGGCAACTTCGCGTCAGATCACAGAATTCTGCCATCAATGGCGTTACTTTGCGTGGCATGGTGGCTCGTCACGACGTCATTGCTTCATCCTCACCTTTCATTGAGATAATTAGATTTTCTTGAAGCCATGAAGCCGACCTTTTGAACCATGTATGCCATCAGTACAATGTTTGTACTCGATGTGGTGTAATTTAGTGATCAGTAAATCGTGGTGAACTTGAAACACTCGGTAAGTGACAGTAAACCCGACCTTGATCGTGAACTCGACAAAAGAGCAGAGAACCAGATGGTGCACAGGCTCAGAACGCATGGGACACTGATAGCGCGGGCCAGCCTCTGATCGGGCTGCGCACCCTCAATTCGGAGTCCCCGGCGACTGGGAGTCTTATCAATCCAGACCCTCCACTCCTACATCCTACAGCTTACCGTGACGACGAATTCTCGATGAACTACATTACACGCGATGTATGGTACCTCTCCGTCTGCTTTCCGACATTTCACATTCCAATTGATCAAAACAGGAGCTTGCAGAATTGCTAAAAACCGAGAAAGTTGCCCACAAAGACTATCTGGTGGTGGATGTCCGAAATGACGATTACGCAGGAGGCAACATCAAAAACTGTCTCAACCAGCCAGCTGGGGACCTCTTCGAATCGAACATCGATGCCTTGGTCGAGCAAACCAAAGACGTACCTCTAGTAATCTTTCATTGCTCGCTATCGCAACAACGGCACGTCGAGTTACTGAGATTCGAAGCTAGATATAGAACTGATAACTCAATTGCAGAGGCCCACGGGCAGCACGGGTAGGTGTCAAACTAAGGTCGTTTCACTTCATGAAGCTCATGACGGCAAACGCAAGATCTATAAAGAAACACGGCTGAGCCACGACCTGCTGGATGAGCGTCACGTTCCTTATGAAGTCAAAGTTCTGCGAGGTGGTTTCAGCGAATTCCAAGCCAAGTTCCAGGCAATATTTATAACTACAGATGTTAATGTGAAAAATGCTAATGATCCCACAGGACGATCCTCAACTGGTCGAGAACTGGGATAAGAAAGTGTGGGGATCGGATGGGTCACTGGATGACCCTGAGATTACGGCGTTCTTAAATGGTTCCAAGAATGGGTCTTGATAGCCACAGGAGCTCCTGCATCAAGGATTAGAAGAGGTGGCAATTTCAGAGTCCTGGT
Source organism: Tricholoma sp. MG99 (assembly GCA_003521275.1). Taxonomy (NCBI): domain Eukaryota; kingdom Fungi; phylum Basidiomycota; class Agaricomycetes; order Agaricales; family Tricholomataceae; genus Tricholoma; species Tricholoma sp. MG99. Next base: position 20,977 of record QOVE01006013.1, on the reverse strand, counting down.
TTTCCTCTTCTATGATGAATCGTGGAGGGAGGCTGTGTATAACTGTTTCAACTTTCTTCCGCTCGTCAGCAAATCGTTTTTGGCAAAAGTGGCTTGATAGATTATAAGCTACATGAGACTGTTAATGAGGATGACAGACGTACAATGTACCAATGGATACAATTGTGAATGTTGCCATGGCCCAGTTGCCTCCAACCAATGCTCCTTCATGCGGTTCAGCTAGCTTTGGATTTTCAGCACATGGACGAACGTACCAGCAGACAATCCTCGAACAACACCTATACCCACTCCACCAGCGATTCCCCCTAATAGACTGTTGCGTGCACAGGGTATCTCTGCGACATTTTTGGCACTCTTAATCTGCTCAGTTGCTGCTTGGATATTATAGTGCGTGTTTCCCACCTGTATTGAATCATGAAAAAGATTCCCCGTTGGAGGTGGCAGACGAGAAGGTGGAGGGGGTATGGTAGACGCAGGGGCTGCTTCGGACATGCCGGTAAGTTCACAATCAAACCTAAGTAGTATACTTCCTAGGTTGCTAATTCACGTGATACGATTAAAACACGTACGCGTTGCGTCGCGTCTGAAATGCCCGATAACAAAAAATGTTGACGATGGTACTACAGTAGTACTAGTGCTACATATACAATAACAGACAGACAGCTGAAATGATCCAATTATGGCGGAGGGGCTCCAGAAGGTGGACGCCGTATTACCACTGGCGGTTTGGCGGCTGGCTCTGCTGGTTTCATACGTTTTGCTAATGAGTCCTCTGATGATGAGTCGTCCAAAGGTCTCTTCGTTGCTGCACCCATTATTTGCATACCACTGGCCAGAGGAGCTTCAGCCGGTTTTGTTGGAGCCGCTCGTCCGAGGCCAACTGCTCCGCCTAATACACGCTGAACACCTCGACCTCGAACTGCACCACGTCCCACTCCCCGTGCTGGGCCTGTTGGTGGTGCATTCGCAACTGGGGGTTTGCGGGGAAGGGGTGCGCTGGCAGAAGTTGAAGCATCAGGAGTGGGTTTGGGTTTTGCACTGGCAGATGGGTTTGCACTGGTAGATGGGTTTGCACTGGCAGATGGGTTTGCACTGGCAGATGGGTTTGCACTGGTAGATGTGTTTCCAACCTGAGGGGGATTGGAAACAATGGTCGCTGATGGAACTGAAGACGGTCCCGCGACGGGACCTGCAGAAGATCCTGCCGCCGAGTCAAGAGCAAGAATCTGAGCCTCGAGCTCTTTGACTCTCTTCTGTGCCTTGACCAATTGGCTATCTTTTAGTTTGCCTTTTGCTGCAGACTCCATCCTTCCCCGCTCAACAGCAGCTGAAATTTCTTCTGCATGTTTGGCTTGAAGTTCCGCAATAGCTGCTTCAATAGCTGCTTTCTGGTCTGTCTGATCCCCTCCTGCATTGGGTGCAGGCTTCTCTTGTTGTGCATTAACGGCAGCCTGTAATTCCTCCTGATGTTTGGCAGTCAGCTTGGCTTCCAGTGCTCGGAGTTCTTCAGCATGACGAGCGACAAGCTCGGCCTGTGCGCTCGCGGTCAATGCCTGCTCATTATTGGATTTCTCGGCGGCATGACGTTCGTCCTCAGCAGCCTTGGCTTTCATCATGTTGTTTATTCGAGCATGGAATTTTTCCTGTGCAACCATTCAGTCACAACGCGCAATAACTTGTGAGAGACGACATACACTCGAGCGCTTGAAGTCTTTAGCCTCTTCAAGGGCCTTCTGTTGTTCTTCCTTCGCAGCCTAAGACAAGCTTCGTGAGGAGAAGAAGCTCGCTAATAGTGATCCCTTACCTTGGCTTCGGCTAACGCACTATCGCGCGCTTTGATAAGCTCGCTCTTTTCAGCCTCCCAGTTGCGAGTAGCATCTTCCGTCACTGTCACACCCTCCAGTGGCGCTTTGTTGGCCCAGGATGCTTTTTCAGCAAGCAATTTATCTCTTTCCTCCTTCAAGGAAGTCTGTGTTCTTTGGTGAGATACGAAAGTAGAGGTTATTGGATGCGCGTACGATAACCGATGCTTGTTTTTCAAGCTCTTCTGATGGCACGCTAGCTGGGGGCGCGTCTCCTACGCTTGTCCGCAAATCAGCAATGTTTTTCTCTAGTTCGGCTACTTTGGCTTCTAGCGCCCGCTTGTCTGCAACAAGGGACATGATTTTATTGTTGCCTGCCATAATCTTGCTTTTGTTGGTAGCGCTCTGTCTGGATATGATCTCTCTCGACTGTTGCAAGTTCTCTTCTAAGGATGCGATCTGTATATAGATGGCGTTGGTCACACCAAGTAGATCGTACTATAACGATATACGGACCTTCGTTACGTGTGAGTCAATGACGGCCTGACGTTCAGAGTCAGCCTGAAGAAGTTCTGTTTTTTGGCGTTCAATCTCAGCCTTCTGAGTATTGAGAACTTCGATCTCATCTTTCAAAGACTGAACTTCAGCAGGATCGATACGGTCATACTGCAATATGTTAGTGATGTTGAAGAAGAGAGATAGGTTTACAAAGGCGGACCTTGGAAAGGAGCTGTGAATTACGCTCTTGCCATTTCCGGCTCTCCTCTTCCAAACGAGCCAGCTGGGCCTTGTGGGCCGCCGACTCGGCCTGCGAAATGCGGGCTTGTTCCGCTGCAGGCTCCAGCTCTTGGGACAGCTGTTTCAGTTTCGCCTCCAATTCACGAGCTTTCTTTGATTGGCTTTCGCAATCCGCACGCAATGTAGCATTACTCTCTCGTAGGATGTTCATTTGGTTAATCCGTTCAAGAAGTTCAGCGTGCTGAGCGGCGGAGGTGGCAGATTCGACAGCTCGTTCCCGCTCCTAATAGTTGTCATTAGCAAACATCAGGATGATCAGATGAGAGATGTACCTCAGAAAGCGTCGTTCTTGTGTCCTCTAGAGTCTGAGACAGATGATCAATTTGTGATTTGAGCCGGGCAGTCTCCTGCTTGCTGAGTTCAAGTTGAAGGTCCACAATCTCCTTCTCTTTCCGAAGATATGCAACAACAGATCGCAGCTCGGAGAGTTTGGCATCGGCATCTGCCGTAGCGTCATCCTCTCCCTGAACTGTTGATGACGACTGTGCTGCTGCCTTGATACGGTTGGCTTGAGAGCTGACCGATTCGAGGTGCTGATGAAGAATGGTGTTTTGGGATGAAAGATCTTGACATCTGTTAACTAGATTAAGTCAAATGATAAATAAAAGTGCAGTGAGATCTCACCGTGCATTCAAATCAGTCACCTCCTTGTCGAGAGCCGCCTTCTGTTGCTTCCAGCTATCCACGGATGCCGAAAGCTTCGCATTAGCAGTCTCGGCAGCAGTAAGATTATCGCGAGCAGATGCCTGAGCTGTGGCTAGATCCCGCTTGAGATGATCGATGGCCTTGATCGATTCAGCATGAGCAAGGACCTCGTTCGAATACCTCTCTTCAGCAGTCTGTACGAAGATCGAAATGCATTCAGAAAGGAGGCCATTGTAAACGTACCTTTGCTCTTTCTTCTTGCTGGCGGACCTCATTCTCACGAGAAGTACGATCATTTTCTGAGTATTTCTCCGAAGTGCTCATATCGACAATCGTGTCCTCCAAGGTTTTCTTGTCGTTCATCCACGCGATGCGTTCGGTCTCAAAAGATTTCTGAAGTTGATTGTATTTCGTTGTCATCTGTGTCAGCTCATCTTGCGCAGCACGAAGTTTCTCCTGAAGAGCCTGATGCTCAGACTACATAAACACAGTGAATAAAAATGTTGATAGTTCTCAGATCAGTCGAATACAGACCTCGTGATGGGCTAGTTGAGCCTCGGTGGATGTTTTGTAGTCGTCATACGTGGTCTTCAGATTAGATAGAGCTTCCTCATTAGCTTGACTGATTTCCTTGAACTGTTGTACATGGCTTCTGGCTGTTGCCAAATCAACCTCAGTCACTTTTAAAGCAGATCTAGGATAATATCAGTGTCTGCCTGACTTCAGCCCGAAATGAATAATCACCGAAGTTCTGCTACTTCAGCCTCAAGCTGCTGCTCACGGCTCATATCTTGATCCACCGTTTGTATCACACCACTGACGCTACTAGAACGACGCTCATAAACAGAAAGCTTTTCTTCGTTGCCCTGGAGCTGTTTCGTGAGCTCGGCTACGCGTACTTCAAGGTGTGCTTTGCTGGTTTCGGCGCCTACGAGAGTCTCCCGGGTCTTAGAAAGTTCTTGTGCCTGACGGAAAGTTTAAAGCGGTGCTTGTTATAAGCAGACAACTAGACATACAGCCTTGTCCATGCGTGAGTGAAGTTCCTTGAGATCAATGTCCTTTTGTAAGGAGATATGCCGAACGTTGTCGCGCTCTTGGGTGACCTGGGTCCGTAGATCTTGACTGAAAAAGTATTCAGTCTAGGATAGCAAATGTAAATGATCGAAATTTTACGTTTGGGCTTCTAGCATCTGCAGCTGGCTTTCTAGCCTGCGACGGTCGTTTTCGCCAGAACGTTCAAGATCGTTATGCATTTTCTGGACATTAACCATAAGATCTGACATATGGGAACGCTCAAGGGCCAGTGTTTTGTTCTCTTCAACAAGGCGGCTCTGTACACTCTGCGCGGTGCAGGAGATTTAGTAGCGGCCGCCGCAATAAGTCTGAGTACAAACCTCCCATATCTTCTTCTCTGCCCGCAAATTTGCAGATTCGTTACGAAGTTGCTCAGTACGGGCTGTTGCGATGTGAAGGTCTTCGGTCGCACGACTGCACTCAATGTCAACCCTAGTCAACTGGTCAAATAGCTGTTGGTTGCGCTTGGTGAGCTCGTCCAGCTCGCGTCCACGCATAGTCAATTGTTCTTGATTCATTCGATGGCGATCTATAGGATGTTTGAACAAATATGAGATGAGAGAGTGGGAAGAATCATCAGCGTACCGGAAAGGAACTCAATCTTCGCATTCGCCTTCGCCAAAGAAGCTCCTGCCTGACCAGCCTCTCTCTGCGCCATAGCAAGATCCTCCCGTAGCTTGTTAGCATCAACGCCCATCTCCATCCTATATGCCTCGAACTGACTCTGAATCTCTGCCAACTCCTTTGCGCTATCACTCTGCGCTTCGTTAGATTCGAGATGTTGTGCGCCAATACCATTAACCCTTGCTGTATTGCCAGCAAATGTGCCAGTCTTTTCGGCCCGCGCCAACATACCCCGCAAGGCATCCCTCTCTTTCATATAAGCTTGGATCACGCCCTCACTACTCTTCTTCTGCCTCTCCAATTGTGCCGACAGATCCTGAATAACCTCGTGAGCTTCCTTGATCGCCTCGTGTTGCTCTTTTTCCATCGCTTCCCGATACTCTCGCTCTTCGTTCTCCATCTTCCTCCCTAGTTCTCGAACAATCTTCAGCAACTTCTGGTTTTGTTCTTGCAGTCCGTCAATTGACTTGAATAGGACAAGATTGTTTGTGATCACAGCTTCCGTGTCCTCCGCAGGAGTCACTGGAATGACATCAAGGTCCTCGTTGGAGGGGATTGTAGGATCATCTCGCCTGCCAATTTCTTGTAGCAGACACTGCACTTGACGGCCTAGGTCTTCCAGCTGTTTCTGAAGTAGCTCATTCTCACGGACGGATTTCGAGAGTTTCTGGGAGGTGTCCTGAGCAAGATTCGCTTGAGCATCACGGTCAGAGAGGGCTTGAGCAAGCTGAGAGCCAAGTTGAGATGCTTCAGATTGGAGGCGTTCGTATTCGGCGCGCTGCTGTGAAAGAATTGGGGCCTGTAATAGACATAAGAAGAAGAAAGGGACTACTGAGTGAAGGTACGCACCCTCTGTTGGATTTGCGCTAGTATATCTGACAAGGTGTCGTCCATGCGGTCATACTCCGCTGATTTCTTGGCATACGCATCTTGCAGGCGTACATAGTCAGCATACACTTCTGTGAATGTCTTCCCACTCTTCTGAGCTTTGCTTGCCATCGCCACGGTCGGACTAAGGGCCATCATCGCCTCATTCACGGGATCTGAAGATCGCAGAGGAGTCATGGGAGTGTGTCCAGGAATGGGAAGCTCGCCCCTGCCCATCCTGTCTAAAACACTCTCTAAGTGGTCCGCTCTCTTCTCTGCATTTTCACGGGCCCTCCTTTCACGTTCTACCTCTTCCCTAAGAGTGGCCTCCCTCCTTTCCGACTTCTCGCCTACCCCAGCCCACTCCTTCTCAATTTCTGCCACAATCTCCTTTGCTTGCTTCTCCCTTTCCTCCATCATACCCACAAGTCTTCTCAATCCACTTGCCTCGCTGGCATATGTGGCTTCTTGTTCAGCCAGTTGACCGATCAAGTCCTGGACCCTTGCCAGGGCTTGAGTGAGTTGGTGAGATTGAGCTGTATGCGCAGACTGTAATGTCTTCAGCGAAGCTTGAGTGGAAGCGTTTGTTTGATTAAGTAAATCGTAGGAAGCCTGAACAGCAGCCAATTCGGAGTGTTTTGTTCGGCGGTACTTTGAGAATTCTTCGGATTTGGTGTTAAGCTCGTTGTTGGTTCTTTCAACCTCGGCTTGGGCAAGTTGAAGCTGCTGTGTGAGGGTCTCAACCTTGAACTGAGCAGCTTATAAGCATTCAGGCATATAAATTCAACCACCGAGCTACCTTTGTGGAGGTCTCAGTGGAACGTAATTCGCGAACTTGGACTTCCAATGTTTGATAGTCCTGACGGGCTTCTTTCAGGTTCAAGCGAAGGGTTTGAATCTCCTCTGCAGTGCGATTGTCAACAGGACCCAAAGATTCAAAAGATTATGACTTACCCTCTTGTTCTGTTCCCTCTTGTTTAAGACGGCTAATAACGCCTACAAGTTCGCGCTTTTCGCGCTCTGTATCTTCTACGCGGTGCTTAAGGGTATCAACCTCTGAAGAAGAAGAGGATTGAGAGCTTGTAAGGGCGTTGATTTGAGCCTGTAAGGCGGTATGGGATGCAGCTAAGACGAATTAGAATATATGCCGACAATTTTTACAAAACCCTTACCTAGCTTGTCGCGTTCGTCCTTCATCTGGTTGAACTGAACTTGTACACTTTCCAAAGACGCCTCAAGATCCTTTGTCGTACTTTCGCGATCCTGCAATGCCTGATCCAGTTCCACTTCCCTCTTCTCCACCTCTGCTCGTGCCTCATCCAGTTCCTGAGTTATCGAGCGGCCCTCCAGAGCTTGCGCTAGTAAGAGTCGATACAGAGCGATAATGGACTCCGGGGAAGGTGAAGTTAAGTTTGTTTCGGGGAGAAGATCTGACAATGACTCCAGGTCTACGTCGTCTGGAATAGACACAACGAAAGGATCCGGATGGGACTCGTCGGCTATTCGAGAGGCGTCTCCTCCAGGATCGTCCGTCGACGTCCTAGTTTTTCGTCTTGTCTTCATGGTAGCTGACATTCGCGCCCCCAGCAGTAAGGTCGTTGCGTACAACGAGGACAGAGCTAATAAAGTTGCCGCTCACCGGTGAGTGGCATCATCACGTGTTTGATGACAAAGCGGAAACTTCGTCATTGTCATTGACAAGCGATTCTAATTTCTGTCAAGTAAAATCGCTTGTTCGTGGCCTGGGATGGGTAAGAGTGCAAAATTGCACAAACGAATAGTGAGTATATCAAACCTTTGGTTCAACTCAAGCTTGATCTCTTCAATTGCAGCCCAAAAAGCTGAAGTCCTCTGCGACCGCATCGTCCTCCACCCAAAGTACGGTTGCGATCTCTGTGCAATCCCAAGCTCAGACGGCGAAGAAGAGGGCGACGCTTAAAGAGAAAACGGGGAAGGGAAAACCTGCGCAATTTTCTGGCCGGGTGCTGGGAGATGCAGACTATGTCGCTCTGATGATGGGTGGTAGGCGAAAAGCAAAACAGGAAGCGGAAAAATTAGCACCACACGATGTACATGTATGATGCGTGTGCTCGATCTGTACAGTGTTTTGTATTTCTTGGTCCGGACACTCATTTAACTTTTATGTCAGTTTTCTGTTCGTTGTCTTCTATCGAGGGGATGTGCCCGCCCAAGTATCCCAAAATTTATGACAGGTTTAACGTTTCCATAAAAAGTCACCGCTGAATTCACTATTGACTCGGACGGGTGCCTGCCAAAGGTTCTCACAGAAGGGAGGATCAACCTGTCACCAAGTGGACCGACAATGTCGACACCTCTCGAGATTTATCATTATGTCCTGGCAGGCAGCCAAATCCAGCAGGGACATAGGGATAACCTTTCTAGATCTATTCCTTCTCGATTACAGAATGCTTCATGCTGCCGCCTGTATAATCAAGATATCTAACTATTGCGTGACATGACCACAACCTGTCCATGTTCGTTTCCGCGAGACTTCCTGATATCCAAATGGGACGCTTTTTCCCGTGGAGAATTCATGGCCAGATGGAATGCGGTTATTTCATTTGGACTTGGAATATCTGGTGAGTGTTGTATACGCATGTGACGTCTACAAAGGGCGATCAAAATTATTCCCCTTGGATCTGATACTCCTATGATATGTATTTTGTCTCGCTGATCTTAACAAAATGGTAATACCATGATTCAGAGATCACAGGGTGGATCTTATGACTCATGACTCATGAGCAGCTGGTTATATGTATATTCGGGATTGGGATCCCCAGCATTGTTTTTCCTTACACCAATATGTCTTGTCATCGATCTCTCAGATGCGCTTTCCCGATTCTCCGACCACTGGTCCCCTAGACGCGTCGGATCGCTCAACAACTACGACATCAAGCTCGTCAAAGTAATGGATAGTTTTGTCTGGCATTCACATCATGACACAGACGAGCTATTCATACTCCTTTCCGGAAGACTGACAATTCAGTTTCGTCCATACGACAGGGAGGACGTCGTTCTTGGACCAAACCAGGTGAACACGAGCGACGCACCTAACTCAGCGCAGACAAATCACGGTCAAAGACATGTAGAAACAAAAGGTTACTTAGTTTCCTCGGTGCATGAGCTACATAAAGATATGTTTTCCACACTGCAGAATTGTACCTATGTTGTGACATGGTTTATATAACTTGAAGCTACAGAGAACAGTACTTATGCGATAGGATGCGACTTCTATATGGATGTTACGGAAAGCTTGCGGTAGATATCTAGATTGATAGACGCACACAAGTCATTGTACCGCTGCCATTTCGCCGAGAAAATCGCGCAGCAGTGCGAAAGTGTTTCGACATCATCGTAGACGCCCGAAGACACAAATTGGAGACAGGTGTATGAGAGCATGATAGCCAGATGAATGTCGATGCAATGCGCAAAATCGAGATATTTCAGTGCGTTGAGTTACAGGCAAATTACTCACGTACATGTACTTACGATGCTGACCTGCCAATACCTTATTCAGAGCCACGGCGAGGAAAGCGAAATTTTTAACGTGCGTTGGTCGACTGGCCCTCCAACGTCAATCCGTAAGGACGACGTGGGAGAGCGAGTCTTAAGCCCGAAGCCCACGACAAGGGCGCACGAGGACATGCCTACGACGAGGTCTGCCCTTCTTCGGGAACTTGCTCTTGCTCTTGATGTTGCTATTTTCCTTCTTGTCACACGTCCTAGTTGGCCAGGCGTTTCCGTCGCAGTCCGAGAGTCTTGAGTGATTTGCGCCCATAATCTTGAAGTTAACTGACTGGCCACCTCGCTACCGTGGCATTCCGAGAATCTCTTGAAGGTTTAAGGAGGCGGTCTGGAGGCGGTCTTCAGGCATTTTTATTTTGCAGCTTGAAACTTTCGTTCTCGTTCCTGGTTCAGAGCAGGCTTCACACAACTTAGACTAAGAAGGATGACGTGAGACGATGTACAACGCCTAAAGCCACGTCCCAGGTACAAAGATCAATAGTCCTCGCCAGCCAGCCAGCCCGCCGCCACACCTTCCCGAGGACCTCTTCAGGGTTTACGGAGGGGGTTAGGGGGCTAATCTTGAGACTGGTTTTGAGGCGATACACGTTTAAGAGTCCAGCGGTCCACACAACAAGTACCAGTCATCTCGCGCGTCCAAGGGTTTGGGGCATTTGAACAGTAGCCATCTTGATCCAGTATATTCTAGTCTCAGCGAGCATGAGTATTCTTGATGATTTAGACGACCAAAGTTGTAATGATTGCCAGTTGTTGTGCGTATACTGCCAGTATAGTCCTCGGGCCAGCGCGTCCAACGTCCAGATAAGAAGAAACATTCGTCGCGTGCGAGCAGGATGAGAGTTACAGCCAATTTCTTGAGGTTCTATGGGAGGAAGACAAAGGAGGGATAAAGTAAGGTGGTGCCATTCGACCCCTTCTTATATTATTTGAAGTTGCCACTCAAGACACCAAAAAGGCGTGTGGTCCGGGTTACGTAGTCCCGTGAACGCTTCCACAACCTCCGGTGATAAGAGTGCGTGGCTGGCGAGCTTTAGATGCAGTGGCATGGAAAGTGGGGATATGCTCAATGGAGGAGAGAACGACACAGCAGTTGAACACCAAAAGGGGGTGAACGCGGATCGAATAGGCCAGAAATGGTAAGCGAGGCGTTCTTGGAATGGCTGATCAACACGCGTGTATAGAAAGGGGATAAATGCCGAGCCTTTCCTCATATCATACCGTGCCAGAAATCTGATTGGGGAGGCACTACCCTTGACCCGACATCAACTGCTTTCAACGGTGGTGCCGGTGGCAAGTGCTTCAAGTGGCAGACTCGACGAAGACTCGGACGCACTTCTCCAAAATAAAATATCGACGATTGAGAATTTTGGCTATTCGATTTCAAGTTCCAGGAATTTCAGGATTCAAGGATGGACGTGCCACTGCCACTCAAGAGTCAAGTCACTCATGCCACATGGTAATTTGTTCCTGTTGATACTAGTTGATGCCACCTGTTCCGATTTGGATTGGCTCGGGAGTCCACTGGCACGTTTAATTCTACACAGTTCGAGAACTTGAAGCTTGCTTGAAGGCTTACCTACTCACTGCTCTGTTTCTCGATCTTTCATATCTGCGCCAGTAATGGCCTCCAACAAAGTTCAATACGTCTGCTCTCGTTCCGTATTCGAGGACTAGCGAATGGATATGTAAATACTTAGTCTTGTAGCGCCTCTGTCAACTGGGACCCAAGGATACTACAACTTGTATGTGCAGTAATCGAACTCGGTCTCTTGCAGCGATCCAGATACAGAATAATCATCATTAGATTGACTCACGTTCAAGTGCTCTGGTATCTTGCAAACCTCAGGCTTGATGAATCATCTGGGACTTTTATGCGAGGCCTGTGAATACACAGGAAGTGAAAGAGGTGCACATGTCCGACGAGATTTGACCACCAGTGCTACACGCTACCTTGACCTGTTTGGGCCCGACGTCACACCCTGAACAGTACTAGCTGCATTATTGGGAGGGACTAGATTGACCTTGGCTGGTGAGCACATTTTGACTACCTCCGCTCATGTAGTCATGCTATAAGCTGAGCTTGCTACTATGTCCAGTGGCATCTACTCCTGCTGTTCATTGTTGCCATTGGGCCTGTTGGCACTACACGCGATCACGTGTCCGACGCGCCTGACATAGTCAGCCTCAAAGTTTCCATCTTCTACTTATGGGAGAGGCTGACGAGGCTGGCATTGTGGGCTATAATTTTCAGCGGAGCCTGAAAGCCATCTCGAGTCGACATAAATAGTGGGTATGCTGGGCGTTTACAACAACAGCTTTGGACCCAACCAGCTCTCGCTTACTCTTCCTTACCAGTGGCACTATCTATCCTCTTCTTTGCCATGGCAGTTATGTTTTATACTATCATAGCTGATGTGCGCAGCGTTCTTTCTACTCCCGCCGTCGCCGCTGACATCCATTCTTCTTAGACACTACACCGTCCTGATGCTCATTCGTTGTCCATGACGTCTGACCCTCCAGTCACTGTAATATGTGAGCTTTATTTTGACATCGGCCGCCCCCGCCCCTGATCAATGTTTCTAGCGAGTACCGCCATTGTTCGTCTCTGGTACACAGCTACCCGCCGCTATCACTGATGACCAACTTCTAGGCAGTGCCATCAGTCTCGCTTCTATATTTTATGTTACCACCCACCGCAACGCGGAAGTCCCAGGCAGTACAATCCCGGCATTGACCCTCAGTGCACAGCCCTGCAGGTGTGGCGGGTACCGCTTCGAGCGGGCCCGTTCACTTAATCTTACCTGAAGATCGTCGCGCAAGCGTCGTGAGGGGGAGCAAGCTAGCCTCTGAACCATGCACTCCACACTCAGTGTCCTCTGACACGTTCCCCGGGTGTGCCACCCTCTGCATTCCTGCCGACTCCCGTGAAGGAGAACCATGCTGTACTCTGGGATGACTCAGGTCTGCATGGTGTGTACATGTGCATTCGGATGCGAGTCTTAAGCGGGCTCTTGTACTTTGCCTGGGACCCAGGAACCCTGGAGGGAGGAACCCAATGACCCAACGCTGATTCATGATGTCTTTTACCATTCACCTTATCTTTGCACACCGTTCTAATTTTTTGTGCAGTCATACCATGATCACCCACACTTCACATTTCGTCTTGATAGCGTTGGGGTGGCACTTTTGCGCCGGTTTGCTAATGCAGTTCCAAATTGAGGAGGATCAACTTCTGGTGAGTTTTAGTCAGTGAACATATATAGATGTCCAGTGCTGATCGATCTTATGCTTCAGATCTACGGTAGCGATCCTTCCTCATTCATCGCAATCTCAAATATCAATCACGATGCCAAAAGCTCATGAGCGACCAATTCACAAATCATCGATGCAGAATGGGACTTGTTTCTCGTAAGTTTTCATAGGCCTTTCGTCTCGTAGCTAACATAACGTGGATTTCTAGTCTTCTCGTTCTTGTTCCCCATTTGTACATCCTGTAGTATAGACGCGTTTGTGGAGTTCGAATTCAATTGTGCTGTAATAACGCGCCCTACTTGAGTAGTATATGGATCAAACCGGTATGTTCCTTTTCTTATAGTCAAAATTACTATGTGCGAGCCCGCGTGCGTAGTGCCACTGCGTACCATCTACAAAGATATCCCCTCCATTGCTCATCCTCTTGAACAAAACACTCAAGATATTGAACTTGGATACGACAGATCCTAAACGTCGGATTTGGTATCAGATGGTATCCCGCTTTCGCTTCGATTTTCTCAGAGATTTCCAAGTTGTGTTGTGTCTGCGGGGCCGCCTACGTAGTACGAATCCGAGTCGCAAGTCACCGTGACAGATAAAGGTATCATTCATCGGGCTGCCCGGGCCACTCATGCCTTTTTACCCGAAACCTCATGTCATCACTGCGTGTGAGTGGTCGTTTCCCTTAGTTAGAAACCACTGGTCTGTGTACTTTTGTGGCCATGTAAGAATCGAGTCAGCACGACCGTCGACGCGCGCATACATCATCAGTAGCCTCGTTACCTGACTCGTTGTTCTGATGAGAAGACAATCGTTCTCGAACAAGATCATCAGCGCTCAGCTGCTAAGTACACGTGTACCGCAACATCCCCAATTATGCACTGCAGCCGGATGCAATCACTGGCATGATAAGTAGTGTTCGGATGCCCTTCGTCACTCCCCAGATATCAGGGAGCTGATCATGAAATGACATTCGATCTCCTTATCATTCGGATGAAAGGTTTAAGGTATGGTAATGCAGTAGATATCCATCTGATAAGAAGGATTTCTTGTATAGTAAACCGGGATTTTTTTTTCTGGAATCTGGGCGTTCTCGTCGCTCGATCTTACTGGGAGCAAATATCCTCTGATACCAATACCAATTGGTTCCAACCTGTCACTAAGGACTCAGAGGACCTGGCGCGCTACCTGGACGGATGACGAGACATGCCATAATAATGGATCGTGATGAACTGGCTCTGGTTCGTACCGCCGAATTGCCTCCCCTACTCTGTTGACTATAAACGAAAAAGAGAATCCTAGAATATCACTGATGTTCACCAAGTAGCTGGACACTAAGTACCGTGACTCCCGTAGTTTTTTGGGGATAACATAACGTTCTCCGTGCATTCACCCAAACTTTGGGTAAAGAATCCACAAAGCAAGTTAGAAAGACAGGAGAATTGTAAAGGACCGGAAAGAACGAAAGTAAAGCAAAGTGAAAGCGAAAGTGAAAAAGGACAAGAATAACAACTTGAAGTCAAGGACTTGATAGTTAGTCGCCAATGACAAGTAAAGCAATATGAGGGCGAGGCCCAACCGCTGAACATCGTTCATCATTTCCCCGTGTCGAGGACCGTCACCAGCCCTCCCTGCAAACCAATCAAACCGTTTCAAAACCACTGCAAATTCGCCCCTAGATAGCACACCATGAAGCCGCCCAACTTCGCAGGATATCCGGATGAATGAACTCTCAATCACCGCCAAGAACCAGCGGAAACCTGAGACACTGGATTCAATACACTTCGCACGCTCAGGGTTCTTCCACAGATGCCTATAGCAGTCATGAAGAACGTTTGCAGTCATGACCAAGAAAATCGCCAGGGGTGAACAGAAAAGATAGCTCCACTTTGTCGCCAACAATGCTATCACTAACCCCAGGCAACTGTTGACGAGACAAAGCAGGAGTTCCGCACTGTGGGGACCAATGTCGCGATACGTAAGCTCCGGGAATTTCTTTATCAATGCTCCATCTCCAAACGACCACATGTAAAACCGCCAGTAAGAGCGAGCGCCACCATTCCACCACGGGTGAATAGCTGTTACATTAGGAGCACCGACAAATCCTGTTCCACCATTCTGCATGGAAAAATGACGCATATTTCGACAGAAGTCGATGTCCTCGCCGCCTCCGGTCTTCGGATAACTCGTATCATAGTTTATCCCATCATTCACTCGTCTTGCAATAAGGTTTGTAGTGACACCCCACGGAAGGTCCACATCAAACTTTGTGGCGATGTCCCAGAAGTACGTGACTCCAGCTAGATGGACCGCAGTCTTAAAGACAGTGTCTGCACACGGAAAGATAGTATTGCCCACCAAACCGGCTGCATGTGGATTTTCCCGGATGATTTTTTCAGCGTTGATCAACAGGTCAGGATCTGGAACAATATCGTCATCAAGGAAATGGACCCAGTCAGCAGACGACTCTTGCATGCCCCTATTCCGTGACGCTGAGGCTCCAAGATTAGAATGATTCCTGCGAATGCGAACATCTGGTCGTGCAGCGTATCTGGTTTCCAATTCGGCGACGTATGGAGAATGAGGATGACAATTATGATGAACATGACGCTGCAAGAGCTGGAAGGCTTTAGGTTGAGGATGGCTGTCAATATCTTGAGATCCACACAATAACATGGGATGATGATGTCCAAGCAGAGCATCTATGTCGCGGAAGACCCATTTGCCTGCAGCCAGTCAAGCGCAGTCGTAGTTGCTTCATTTAGAGGGCTGAATGTCCAGTCTTTTGCAGATACCTTAGTGTACCTCGCATTTCCAGCTCCCCCAATCCCATTTGTGACCCTGCTTTCAAACATCTCGGAGCAATTCCATCGCCTAAACAGTTGGAACAAGAAAGGATCTATATCTTGGTTTATGAAAATATCAGGTACGACCACACCATTGAAGATATCCATATGGGTACGATGGATGACTGGAAATGTAGGCATTCCAGGGAAGGTGGTGTCCGTGAACGCAACACATCCAAATCCAAGAGGTACTCTTTGGATTGTTGCAATGTCTGTAAATTTAGTATGAATATCCCTCACCCACCCTTCATCTTTCAAAATTACGTCCTCGCCCATCAGTGACATATAGTCAGAATGATCAACCCAAGCCTGCCTTGCGCAATCTCTCCAGAGCTCACAGACGTGACCTCTAGGATGTTTGCATTCGAGGCTGACGACGTCCATAAATCCAACTCAATGCAAAATGCTCTCTGCTCTATTGATGCCGGTTATAGTGGACACGAGAAATGAATCATCATGGTCAATGGCAAGATATACCTTGACATGAAATTGAGTTCCGCCAAGGGAATGTAAGTCGCGCCATGTCGATCGATTTAGGGACTTAGCAAACACTTTCAGGTTCTCAAGGCAGCTTTCGGGAGATGTGCTGCCCCGTGAAGTGACGGGCAATAGGATGGCAAAAACGATCTTTTCTGACGCTAGATCAACCAACCGGCTCGACTGGAATTCCTTTCAGATATTGCTCCGCCACTGAGGATCATCATGTCGCTGGATTACAACCTCTAGCTCACTCCGGATCCATTCACATGTGAGGCGCATCCCATCAGTCAAGGATGTCTCTGGCTTCCAGTGAATTTTCGACCACACGGCATCGTTATTGGAGTTGCGGGATGCAACCCCAACAGGCTTTGTCTGATCGTATCGGAACATGGTTGTATCGGAGGTTATACCTGCACAAGATAGTGCAATTTCAGCTAGTGACTGCAAAGAGATAGAGTCATCGGAGCCAATGTCGATGGGTGTGGTACAATGGGAAAGGAGGATAAGTTTGAACACAGCTTCGACTGCATCGGCAATGAAAAGGAAACTCCGTCTCTGAGATCCATCACCCAGAGTTCGAGGTGATCTGGGAGCAACTGTATCGCTAAGGCTTTACGTAAAACTGCTGCTGGAGCCTTCTCGCGTCCATTACACCAGGCGCCATGAGGACCATACACGTTGTGAAAACGTGCAATGCGAATGTCGAGCTTGGGAGCCATTTGTTGGACAAGTAATTCTGACATGAGTTTCTCTAAGCCATAAAGGCCCTGAGGTTTCGGAGGAAGATATGCCCACACATCATCCTCTCGAAGGGATACGTCGTACAATGCAGTGGTTTGCAAGTGCTCTGGATAAACACATGCAGTGGAAGCATAAAAGAATTGCTTAACCCCTGCGCTGATACTGGCCTCCAGGATATTCCTTGTCATAGTATGGTTCTCGGCGTAGATCATGAAGTCATTGCCTTCATGTATAGTGCCCATTCCACCCATGGTCGCAGCAAAATGTAGCACGAGTTGCACTCCTTGAGTAACCCTTTGGCATACTTGAATGTCGCAAAGATTTCCCTGTACGAACTCGTGGCAAATGGGAACATACATTGAACATCTTGAAGATATATCAACGATTCGAATGCGAAATCCTGACATATACAAACGACGAGCGACATGCGAACCCTAGGTGTCAAGTACAAGTCAGGAACATCGGTGGATCGAATAAATAACTATGCATACAATGAAGCCATGTCCACCCGTGACAAGGACAGATTTCCGTTCAGGTGTGAAGTCTGACAATGGCTTTTCTACGTCCATCTGTTATTGAAAGTGAGCGGATAGTCGAAAGCCGGGTGAATGTCCGCTTACTCTAGAGTCAACAATACGATAACTTGATGATAGTCGTTCTGTGGCCTGGTTGATAAAGACGAGAGTCTCCTGACGGGTGCCTGTATGTGGACAAGTCCTTCTCAGTTCCTTTTATCTTAGAGGTTTCTCCGGTCCCTCATATAGAAACCTGGACGAGCCGTTGCCCAATGATTGCTAATCTTCGGACAGGCACTGTAGGCAGCTCGCAGGATCATCGTGATCATGAACCATAAGTCCTTAACTTGAGTCCTTCCTTTTACACTAGAGTTACGCCAGCCCCTCGTGTCGAGAACCTGATACATCGTGACGGACACACCCCAATGTATTTACCGCGAAGGGGCAGAGGTAAGCGCCGGGACATCATGACCAGTCCTACACATCAAACTCAAATAACATGACGTATATCCTTGCTCTAGTTAAACCGTCAAATCAGCTTGTAACTTTGAATGTCGCTGGGCTCTTGACCGTAGCAACACAGGCAATGAACCTGCAAGGTTTGAAAAGCCGGTAAGCTTTTCAGTGGGATGTTCATATCAAAAGCCCAGACCAAGCAATAGTGGCATGATTGCGATGCTTCGAACAGGTACTGTGTAGGATTCTTCAGTCCATCATCATGGCCCACAATGACACATACATACCGTGACCACCGCATCTATATGCTATACACTGGACATTGTTAACGATGCAGAGGTAGGCGCTGCGATACACATGGTCCTATCTAGGAGACGCCTTGGTTCTGACCGGTGACCAACGAGGTGGCCCCACTTCAGATTTCCAGATGCCAGTACACACCACTCCTGATTTGGGAGACCCCCAAGACTTTTTTTCTCTAGACCACAGCAGATCCCCGTCTCCAATCTCAATCCTCATGATATCCAGCAGAACGGACTCACCCACTCACTCTGCGCAACTACAAGCAGGTTATAACTTACTCACCCAAGATTGGGGTTCCCCCGATAAAAAATCCTGGACGTCATTCTTCCAGCTCATCAAATCCCGGCATCCTCGAGCGCTCGAGATAGGATCATGGGAGGGGCGCTCTGCCGTCTTTACCCTCAACAATCTCTGCAAAGAGGGAGGAGAGATCGTGTACATCGATCATTTTGACCTGCTGCGTACCACCGCTGGGCGTGAGCGATTTGCGAAGATCCAGAGCAACCTAGCCTTGACTGGGCGTCCATTCCGGATTATGCCAGAATTCAGTTTTCCAGCGCTGATGAAGCTGCTTACTGAGGAGATGGAATCCGATGATCCACGGTTTGATTGGATCTACATCAATGGATCACATGAGGCGGATGACACAACGTTAGATGGAGAACTAGCATGGCGACTGGCGAGGAAGGGTGCGGTGATTGTCTTTAGAGACTATGATTGGGATAGGGAACCACTGGATAGTATTCGTCACCCTCGTCGTGGGTTTGATGCATTTCTGGCTCTTCATGCTGGAGAGTATGAACGGCTGTCTGGAGGTACAGACTATCAGGTTGTGCTACGCAAGTCGACCCCGATGAGGATCGGATTTCTTGCTTCTAGAATTGCGCTAGGGCATAATCTCAACTTGAACACCTGTTCAGCTTTGGGATCAATGTTGCGCTCGCCATCGACTCCTCCTATGCGATGCCAGCGGCAGTAACATTCGAAGCGCAATAGAGAATACCGCGGGTCGCATCACATTTCATGTCATTGATTGTGGGTTCAGAGGCTGACAAGAAGCAGTTAGCATTATCTCTTCCCGATCATGAGGAGAAAGGGCTCGAGCGTGTGACGCTGATGTTTAGAGCCCTGGAGCCTGAGTGCTTGGGTGCTGAGATGGGACCAGTATGGGCGAGGCTTGACCATAACCTACTTCCGGTGGAACGTGTCCTATATCTTGACGCAGATACGTTGGTACGTTCAAGCCTAAGGAAAATTTGGGAGACAAATCTTGAGACGACGAGGAAGTCAATCGCGGCTGTAGTTGATATCGGATACCCGATGGAGTATGGGGGGTTTGAAGGAGCTCCGTATTTCAATGCAGGAGTTGTGCTGATGGATTTGGTGGCAGTCCGTGAGGGGGCAATGGTCTCATAGAGCTTGGGAAGCAGATGAAGAGTTCAAAATACAGAGACAAAGATGTGCTGAATGCACACTTCAGGAATGATTGGTATACCCTTCCTCTTTGATGGAATGCGCAAGGCCTTGGGACATACGCGACCATTCCTTCGTCTGAGCGGAAACACCTTGACATGAAATCCATGGAGGAACCATCCATTGTTCATTTTACGGGGTCGTTACATCCAAAGCTCGCAGATGTTTTGAATCCGTATATTCCGCTTCCTGCTTCAAAAGTTGGAAACGCAGCTCGAAAAGTCGGCATTGGCATGCAACGATGGTGTGGGGCCATCAGCAAGTGTGGCGTGCCGCTAGCAGGGAGAAGCTTGCCACGAACATGCGCCGGAAGCATGTCATTGGCAGCACAGTATAAACTTGAATTGGAGCTCAGCAGAGACTTCAGCAAACTTTGGCTGAACAATTTGCTCGGTTTCTGATTGGCTGGGAGCTGTGGAGCAAGCGTGATCGATTGATCAGCCAATCAGATCGTTCCGGTCAAAAGTTGCTGAAGTGCTGACTTCTGTCATAACTTTACTACGCGCCACACTCAGTCACACGTCTTCAAAGTTCAAGCTCAAGCAAGTTCAGGGTCACAGTCTTCAAGCGCCTATAAGTATGCTATATACAAAATCCAAGTCTTCAAGCTTCACGACTTACGCGACAAAAATTCCAAAACTCATCACGTCGCCTATCTCGTCATCCGGCATAGGCTTACGATCCACTACTTAGTCAAATCCAAATTCTGTCTCTTGAGGAAATTCACAGTATTTGGTCCATTCAATGAAGTCTACGTTGACACCGACAGGACTTCTCGTGGCAGAATGCCCCGGTGGTTCTGCACCATACTTCCAAGCTCAGACAACACTCTTACAGTTGGACTTCCGTGGCTTCGATTCCTCTTACATATCAGAGCATTTTCGCATTCAAGCTAACGTCAACCGCGAGGATCTTACGGATTTTTTTTCGTACTCTCGTCATATGCCGATCTGATGACTTTTGACTCTGCTCGTCGGGATTTGCAACGCCTCGCTTGACACAGCAGATAAAATTCTTAATCTGACCACTATTCAAAGCGACTTTTAAGGAGCGACTGTCTTCAATTTGCTTTGGTCTGCCGGCACTATGCGCCTCTCTTTACGCAAATGATGTTCAGATCACTTTCCTTTTACTTATAGGGATTTTGCGTCGGAGAGACCTAGCGGAGCCGCAAGGTGAGGAACATGGTCGGGGCACGCGACGTTATACCCTCAGCGTGCAGCGGCGCTAGCATCCTTGGCTACTGTAGGGAGGCAAGTTTCAGATGACGGCCACTCGATACAAACATGATAGCAGCCCAGCTCTATAGGGCACCATAGGCCGCGTGGGCACGCTGAGGCTTCTCCATTTGCTCGTACAACTACGTACAACCTTTTACTCAAAGTCGTTGGAAGCCGCGGACACTCTCTTGCTAACTCCGTGCTCTAGAGCCTCGCGCGTCTGCTCGCTTCACTGGAAGCGCTTCGCGTGTGTCAATAGCGAGAAAGACCGTGACGAGACTCTATCGATGGAGGTAAGAATTACAAGCTATATGTAACAATTTAGAACGACCATG
>QOVE01005959.1:1643-14213 GCA_003521275.1 Tricholoma sp. MG99 | reverse complement strand
ATTTATCGTGAATAGATTCACAGCTACCTCCTCGTCTGGCAGTGAACTTTAAGTATCTCGCATGTTCGGTCCTAGAAAATTGCCAGGAGACGAAGACCGTGTCTGCAGACTTGGTGTCAAAATACACAATTATTAAAATACTGTTGATTTGATATAGCTGCATATGTATGTCAAAACGTAATCGGATCGTCGGTGCTACTCATACCGTGTGCATGGACGATGCTCTAGGTCAGTGACGATCGATGGAAGGCGTACGGTTTGGTTTGACATTTTTGATGTTAAGGTGGATGAGGGGCTTGTTGGGGGTGTCGAGGGTGGCGTTGAGGAAGGAGACGAGGGACGTTTGATGGCTGTGGCTTATTTCGTGCAGGCGAGGCTGAGGGGGGGNNGGGGGGAATATCGGTGCGTCAAAGTTCAGACAGGCTGTAACTAGGGGAGGGAGATGGAAAGGTCGTGCGGCTGACGGGGACATCAGCGGTGCTAGGCAAGGGAGAACTGTACCTTGATCTATGACTGGCATGAGTATGGCTTGTTCTGGTCGATGTTGGGCGAGTGAACTTCCGACTTCTCCTGTACCTTAGCCAACTCCAATGATTACAACTAGAAATGAAATATAGAAGGGAAAATGGCCCAATCAACTATCTGGGAATACCAACGTTAATGATGGACGATTATGTTCTTATGAAGGTGGCTATACACAGAGATCATCGGGAGCGGGCATAAGTCGAGAAACGCCATATAGTCCTAGATCATAGGGGAAGAGAGCAGTCACGGTGGTCAGCCGATATTTAAGATTACGATAAAAATAGATGCTACCCATCTGTTCTTGTTCTTCACCATTCAAGCGCAATCAATTTCTGCTCGTTGACGAGCCAAACATGCGATCTGTTTCTGCATTCTATCTTCTTCTTGCCTCTGGAAGGCTATTTCGCATGCCAATATTAACTTTCGTCCATGCGCTTCCCTGCGTCCAAGAAGCCCTCTCGTCGAGCCCCTATGCTCCGAGTTGTCGAATAGCAGTATTGAACAGTGGATCTGGACATGTCAGTAACTCCGTGAACGAACTTTCTTCAAATGCTTCCGCACAGTATATCGAATCACAAAACTTCTTCACACCAACTCTTATCTTGATAATCGTCCTCTTTATCGTGTGCGCTTCGCTGCTTATTGTCTTGCTATTTTTTGGCCCCAGCATTTGGTCATATATCAACCAGAAGATGAAGAAAGAGGAGAAGCCGAAGCTCGGATTTGGTTTCGATGGGTTGTCCAAGCAAGATTTGAAAAGTATAAGGGCGAGAGAAGAACAAGCAGCCGTGAAGAATAGTTGGTTCACCAGACTACCGGTCAGGCCTCCGGCACTCGTTCTCAAGCACACCTCTTCGCCATTGTTGCCGATTCCGGATCCAATACCCAGAGAAGAAGCTCATATTGAGGACTTTGACAGTGTAGACTCCCTAGACGATGAAAAGCAAGTCGGGCAGGATTTGAAGGATGATTGCATAGAGAGTGCAACTAGTAACAGGTGTTAGACGGTTGTAATTCGCTATGCATAGTGGTCGCTGTCGTTGTCAATGAGAGGAAGTTAGTAATTCCAGAAATAGCGAACAGTCACGTTCTTCTTTGGGCTGCACTGGAAGACTCTTTCACCATTATATCTTCATTCATATCCGTTTCTCTCAGCCTTTTCACCTTGCCAGTGCTTTTCATTAACCGGTTTCACTTGCTCTTAACCTTCGTTAATTGATCGATCTTTGGTGGCTGGCAGTCAACAGCACTGTTACACGACGCGACACGGACTACTTAGTACTAAAGAGCTTCTTTCTGCGACATGGTCAGTCTAATCGTCGAGGATGTTGCTTGATCATCCGCGATTAGATGTGTCTAATCTCCGTGCTAGGATACTCGCAATCAAGATCCCGAGGAATTCTACGTTAAACAGGATAGAATCGGTCTGTCTCTGTATCACTTCTTCTTTCTGTAAACTGGTTCACTGTGGAACCTGTTTAGGGAAAGGTTCTTTCGGAGAAGTTTACAAAGGGTATGCCGTCCCCGCATGGTCTCCTTATTGAGATATGATCTCTAAGTCCGCTACAGCTATGACAAGCGGACACAAAAGACTGTTGCTATCAAGATAATTGATCTCGAGAGTGCAGAAGACGAGATCGAAGATATCCAACAGGAGATTCAAATCCTTTCCCAGCTCGATTCTCCTCACGTCACGAAGTGCGTATTTAATTCAAGCATTGTTGCCATACATCAGTATTCATCCATTCTAATATAAGATACCATGGATCATATCTGAAAGGTTCAAATTTATGGATTGTCATGGAGTGAGTTTCGATGCATCCCACCAATACGATCTTAACCTCCGGGTAGATATTGTTCCGGAGGTTCATGTTCAGACCTCGTAAGCGTGTTCAGCACCCGTCCTCGACCGGGCCGTTTATATTGTTATCTTTATCCTTAGATGAAGCCGGGCGTGTTCCGCGAAGAATACATCGCGATCATTGTACGAGAACTGCTCAGAGGTCTGGAGTACCTGCATACGGAAGGAAAGCTTCACCGAGATATCAAAGGTCAGGCTTTGCGTCGATTAAAGTATATATTAGCTTATGTGCAATACAGCCGCGAACATCCTTCTTTCCGCTGGCGGGGAAGTAAAGCTCGCGGATTTTGGTGTTTCCGGCCAACTTTCCGGTACATTGTCTGCCAAGAAGAATACCTTCGTTGGAACACCTTATTGGATGTCTCCAGAGGTAATCAAGCAGAGTGGGTATGACCACAAGGCCGATATCTGGAGTCTGGGCATAACTGCCATTGAATTGGCGAAAGGTGAGCCGCCATACGCGGAGCTACACCCGATGAAGGTCTGCTCGGTTACACATCATTCGCTACGATGAGATATTTACAATATTTGCCGCCTAGGTCTTATTCCTCATTCCAAAAAATCCGCCACCTACACTGGATGGGAACTTTTCAAAACCATTTCGAGAGTTTGTTCACTACTGTCTCCAGCGAGACCCGCGAGACGTACGCAAACTTTCCGTTTTATATTTTGAATGCAAACATGAAAACTCTGCTAGCGCCCTACGGCACGCGAGCTTCTCAAACACAAGTTCATTCGAATGGCAAAGAAAACCAGCTATTTGACAGAACTCATCGAACGTCACGAGAGATGGAGGGCTGAAGGAGGCGAGCGGCAAGATGATGAGGAAAAGGATCTAGTTTCTGACCTGTATGTCTATCCATGTTTTCAGCTGTCTTTTAGGTTTCTTATGAAAGGGCAGACCTTCAAACACCGATCCGGAGGACCTGTGGGATTTCGGCACAGTTCGTCATACAAGCCGCCCGTCAACTATCGGACGCTCAAACCACGGCCCGCCATTGACATGGGAGAACGACGACACTGCACGCTCCGACATCTCAGACGCGTCCACGACTCGGCGAGGTTCTGGATCATCAGGATCCTCAAAGTATGCATCATCGGTAACTACCAAGGGGGAACTTCCTCCGCTACCATCATCAACCCCACAAACGCCAACCAAGCAGAGATTTGAGCAGTCGACGGTACGAAATATGCGCAGCCCTGGTGGTTCGGATGTATCTGGATCAAAGACCAGTCACCGAACGGTCCAGCGGGAACCCTCTGATGACTACGAGGACTACGAGGACCAGTATGAATACTCAAAGCCTGACGGCTTGCAAGATAAGATGGAAGACTTGCGATTGGACCACGAGGACGATGTATACCCAGACACGACGATGCTCGACTCCGTCATCTTACCAGCGATCGCCTCGGTCAGTATCTTCTTTTTTCATCAGCAGGACATTTGATTGCTCACACTTATGAGGGTAGCTGTTCCCCCGCGTGTCCACGCAAGAGGCGCGAGTAGCGCTGAGTTCACTTCAGAGAGCTTTTACGGAGGCTGAAAGGATCATACCCGGAGTAACGATGGAGTTGGTCAATGAGATAGTGGAGTCGGTGGAACATGTTGAGGATGATCGATGAACTATTGGATCTGATTATCAGTCGGGATCATTCACTCTCACACATCTTGGAGCGTCAAGCAGTCCCCGAGTACGCTCGGTCGAACTATATCCTGGTTTTAATATGTACATCGGTGCAATGCTTTCAGTGTTCTTTGTATACAACCATCCGTATTATAATCTAGCACTCCAATATAAACATCTCAAATCCTGAAATTGTAACAAGTATGCGTCAAGTATGTGGTGGCATTCATCTATCATCATGAACATCAGTAGTTGAATTTTGCGTCCGTTTCTTTTTGCCTGTGCCTTTCTTCTTCTTGCTAGTCACCTTGATTGGGTCTGGCGTACTCGTCCGCACCACATCACCAGATACCTCGAACGCTGGGAAAGATGGTATCCGTGGCGGCAAAGATTCGTGTTCTTGGAGAACTGGGGTTTGTTGGCGTGATGGTTCTATAGACGTGGTTCGAACTGCGAAATCTGGCATTTCACCTTCTCGATCGATAATGAATGGCTCGGTGGTGAATGTCCTGGAGGTGACTCTCAGAGATGGCAGCCTTGGATCTGATGCTTCTGCACAAGAAAGTACGGTCAGAGCTGATTGACAGTGAGAGAGGGAAACAAACCTGGCATAAGTGAAGGCATGTCGTCCAATCTGACAACCGGTATTGAATCGATATCAACATTATTCAGCTTAGAAGCCCGGTCATCGATGATATAGTATGGATCATCTCGAAGCTGAGCAAGGCGCTCTGCTTTGCGCTAAACAAAAGTGAGGCATCACACCATCAGGAAGCACAGCGATATCAAAAGAACACATACCCTAGCACGTTCCGCTCGCTCTTCGGGGGTTTCGCTTTCTGTAGGTATCAATAGATTACCATTCTCTTCCTGCGTGCGCGTCCTCCCATTCTTTATATCTACCCCCTTCCCCTTTCCTTTGTTGCCTTTCTTTACCTTTTTCTTCGAGGATTCCTCTGTAGCAGTTGTGGTTTCTCGAGGGGGCGATACTATCCACGCATCCAAATCCAGTCCATCTGGCACAGGAACACTGGCTTGAGCATTAGGAGCAACTGGATTAAGCTCGTACGAGGCAAACAGCGGTTGGATTAGATACAAGCTCTTTGGAAAACGGGGTTCAGACGAAGCCGTTGGATCAGATGACGATGAAGGATCCAGTGAGAAGGATACCGAGCTCCCTAAAGACTTGGGTCGATGTGCATTCAGGTCAGCTTGAAGAAAACTGAAAAGCTGAATCGTATTTGCTGCCTACCAGTGAATGCTGGTTAATATATTTGAATGACTTGGACATTGCGGATGACTCACTCGTTCCTGCACTTCAATATGCGGATTGTTGACTAGTTCCGTGACTCGAGAAACAATGAGCTCGACGACACCTCTCACTTCCGGCAAGTCCTCGTCAGTCCATCGCTCGGCAACCTCCGTAGCCCAAAGCCCAAAAATCTTGGTCGCGGCCTGGATATACACTGCAATGGTCTCTGGTGAAAGCTTTGAAATTTCTGGCTGTAGGATGTACGTCAGAAGTTTCTGTGGTTCTGCCAGCTCACTAAGATGCAGCATGATCAACGGAAAATGAGCCTGAAAAAACAAAATGCCTACTCGCAATATTCTCCACATATCCATGCGGCTGCCCAGAGCACTTCGGAGCAGCTACCCTCGTCCTGGGCATCTCGTAGCATCGTCTCATCAGTCAGCAGAGTGTACATCAGTCTCACTGCATATCGCCTTACTGCCCGTACACGCCCTACTACATCCACCAGTTGATCCCTGATTTCCACACCCACATTGACATTTGCGACGTGCGCAAGGTCAACGAGTACTGAGATATACCATTCAAAATTGGTGACGTTCTCATATGTAGACTGCGAGCAGATATTAAGGATTCGTTGGGAAAGGACGAGGCGATATGCAGGTGATTGGCTGGGAGAAGTGTATGGCTTGGCGCCTGTGCTTGGGAACGTATGCTGGGCAAGGGACTGTGCGGCAGTTGGCAACGTGGATGATGACGTTTCTGGAACAAGGTGAGAAAGGACCTGTTGTACTATGGACTGGATATTGTCTTTATTGACCTATATCATAATTTAGGGCATCTGCCAGAGTATTGCCAGTCAGATCCATTTACTTACCATGGCAGAGACCAGATCAAGGGCGCGCATACGGATGCTAATATCCTGATCTTTCACACTGGCGAGTATGGTATCTTGATGTTCAGCTACAAGGTATGGATGAGAGGGTGCGATCTTGGCCATGGCAAGGAGGGCAATGTACTTCACTGTAGCTTTCTGTAAGATACCCCCAAAAGATAATAACAAATTGTACATACAATTTTGATCAGCGTCCTCAATGAATGCAGCCAGTTTTGATACACAGAGTCGTGCAAGGGAGTCCCCTGAAGTCCCCTGTAACATCCCCCCGATTATGCACGTATGTACGCATTCGTAGAGTAATGAAACGGCAGTTGTCGTCGAGATGAGCTCTGTAATTGGAGGCTGTAATTTCTTGACTAAACGAGGCTCGTACGGTGACAGAGAACCAAACTTCGAAAGTATGAGAGGGAGAGAGTGAAACGTGCATAGGACGTACCAATTTGATGATCTTGATCAACATCCAGTTGTTCGACGACGTTGTCAGTAAATGAAAAAGCTGAGGGGCTAGGGACAAGTATTCCTTCGGATCATGTCGAGCAAGTTCGCATAGAACATTGACAGTTGCTGCGATGACACCTGATGGAGACAATAAAGTCACAAAAGCATCTCGATAGACACTGCGGTATTACTTTGATCGGTATCCTCCAGTTTTTCCTCCAGTCGTGCACGAGCATCTTTCGCCTTTTCCGGATACTTAACGAGAATTTTATAGAGGGCTAAGATGGCTCTCTTTCGTATATGTGGCCGAGAATGGTTTAACATGCCAATCAATTCTGGCGAAAGGTCGCGTGCGAGATCAGGAGTGACGATATGGGCAAATCCGTTCAACGTCACTGCAACATCTGCGGGTGTGGAGCTCAGATCCTAGCAAACTATATAGCTCAAATCGTGCACGCATGACAAGGCCACACACCTTCTTCAATAAATTTGTGGTCAACATTAACACGTCCGTGTCTTGCTCAAAGGACTGCACTGCAGCAAGGTAACCGACACTTTTCAGATGGAGCCTTGTCGAAGACATAACTTCCACAACATGAAATGAAGCCCAACCCATGTCATATCCCAGCATGTCGAGCTAATGTATCAACGTTTGAGTGTAATTGAAGTATTTTGAATGATAACCTGAGTGTAGGGCGCACGTAAGTTAGCTTCAGGACTGCCCCGGCCTTGAGCTCCATGTCATCGCTTTTGATCTCATTCCGGATCTCGTCGACTGCTTTGGCTATGAACTTGGATTCGTCCTTCTTGTTTGCGCGAAGACCGCGAATTAGATCCTGCAGAGTTCGCTCCCACATCGAATTCTAATCTTCCCTGGGAATGGAGCACGGCCTTGTTCGAAGGCTGCAGTAAGAATTCCCAATCGCTGGAATACAGATGGAAGGAGAGACGTGCAAATAGGTAAAGGAGTGCGGAACGGGAGCAACACCTGGCACGTGGCGCTGCCAGTGGCGATGTCTTAGTCTTCCGACTAGGAAACCACTTCCACAGTGGTTTCCACCCACTTGGACTTCTTGCAACTGTCATTTTTGACGAACTCAGAATCGAATGCAAATCAAACATATCTCCGGATGGAGTGCCTCGCTCTCCTTACACATGGACCGATAACCTACGCGAGACACGTTTTGCTACTAGTACCATGAATCATCACTGGCAACAACAAAACTCATGTTTTCGCGGCGTCGTTCATCGGGCACTAAACATCTCTAGACTGGGATCAAGGATCAGAGCTTGCTAGAGTCGTGAGGAATGTATGTGATACTCTCGTGTTCTACAAAATCTGATGACTTATATTGGACTTATATTATTTAAATCTCAAATAAAACAATGAGCAATATGACTGAGTGAAGTACTGTGAAGTACAGTCAAGTTCGTATACGTATTCGAAGTTGTGTAACCATTATAATTATGGGGCATCACTGTACTAACCAATTGCAAGTGGGCAGCGCTCAAATTGCCAAGGCCTTGTCTTTCCCTTGTAATTGGTGTCTGAATAGAGACTAGAACTGGCGCAGACTACGTTGATCCACGAGGAGAATTTAAACAAGTATGTTGCATCACCAGATCTATACCTCCAAGCTACAACAATACACTATTATACTCATGTTTGGCTGCCTGTGCTATATCCGACGGAAGCTTAATATCACGATCGATTATTCGTCTGTTACCTTCCGTTACTCGACCTCCGCATTTTCTAACAAGGTGTCTCGGCAGTTAAGACCGGCGGCCCGCTGAACTTGAAGGTACGTATGAAACTATTACAGTTGTCATGAGAGCACGGAACAGATTCGATGAGCTTATGTATGTAGGCTTATGTAGGGCCCAGTGGATATTTATAACGGATCATATTTAATCGATTGGTCCAATTATACTTGTGAGTAACCCCCAGCTTGCCGATGCCGTTGATGGGTACTACTAATTCCAATATATGTTTCTCTGTTTTCTCCATACGCTGTGCTAGATCTTGATCTATCTCGATATCAACCAGTATCAACCTCATTGATGAGCCTCCGAGACATCACCTCGTCCAGCCTCGTCCTTATTACTCTTATCCCATCAATCCAAATAGCCAAGATTCTGATTCCGTCGCTTTCACATATTCTGGTGAAACAGCAGGTTTAATCTTGGTTTACCCCTCTTTCTACGATGCTATTTCGTGATTTATGTTCGCATGGCTACATTTCCCCTTGGGCTAAGTCTCAGCTTCAACTCCTCGGCGAATCAGAGGGATGATAAATAGGTCTTGAAAGTGTCCAAGTGATTCATCCATGGCGTCTATTGCCCCTGAATTCGAAATACCTCTTACTCCCGAGCTTTCGTCCGCCTCTAGTACCGCTTCTTCGAATGACAGCTGCTCGTTCTTTTCTGTCGTGTCTGCCAGCGATGTGGAGACGGAATTCCCCAATACGGTCGTGCCGCTCCGGAAAGAGCACATTCTACCCCATGCGGGCGTACCACGGAAGCGCAAGAATATCCCTTTAATAGATACCCTTTTCCTCCGAGGTCTACCTTCCCTAGATACCCACGATGTCGATTATGAGGGAACTTCCTCCCTGATGATGACGGATGCGTCAATGGGTTCAGGTAACTCGCAAATGCCCTTACTTGGCGATCGGTCATTCTCTCTCCCGCCATCTCGTGGAGTCTTTCGGCGGGCATCTGACAAAGGTCCAACAAGCACTTTGGACACTTTGGAGCGAGAGCGACGTGTCTCGATGTTAAATATGGTCACTACAACATTCTCCCCCGAGGACACACCTCGCAAGAGTCCTAACAACTCCTCCCGCAGACGAACAATCAGGTTTATGTCACCTCAGAGTGTACGTATATCTTCCTGTTCCCCTTTCTTGGTGTAGCTAACGATCACTTAGCCAAAGCGACAGTTTCGCAGACCACAATCGCCGCATCCACACTCTTTAACAATTCACGCCAATACTGATGCGCTTGCGCGCCTCGCTTGGACAGGCGAATTCTTGTCTCCTTCGAATGACGCTTTTTTTCAACCCAGGACCCAGATGGAGAAACACAACAGCTGGCATTCCACCTGGAGTATACCTGACGATGATTCTGAGGAGTTCAATCGGTCCCCCTTGGAACCTGAGTTGGAAACCAATTCCCCTTCAGTACCTAATTTACCACGTCCAATGCTTTTCCGCCGTTGTCCAAGTCCTGATCGACATAAACGCAGGCGTTGGACGCTGGCTCTTGCAATCACAGACGAAGCACTCACAGATGAAGCTTTGGTGGATGAATTGGAAAAAATGCGGAGGAGGGACAAGATATGGGAGTGGGAGTGGCGTAGGAATCCAGACTCTCCGCTGAGTCCACTGTATGGCTACTCACAACATCGTAATGTGGATTCCCCGACCACCGATGAAGCCGCAGACCATCGATCTGCGCATCCCCAGTTTTCGAGCTCTAGTGTACCTCTCAACATAAGGTGGAAAATCGCTCGTCATGCTCTTTTAGTCTGTCGAGAAATTGTTCGCACCGAACGACATTACCATTCGTCTCTGTGTGTGCTCCGGTCGAAAGAGACGTCTACGAAGCCCCCGGTATTGATGATGTCCTACCTCCCAGCACTCATACAGTCCAGCGAGACCTTCTTGGCCAGAATAGAAAGAAATCCTAGTGCTCAAGGTGTCGCCGACGCATTTGTTGCTGCCCAAGCGGGTATGGAGCAAGCACTGGTTAGCTGGTGTGGAGTAGTGGGCAGCTTTTTTGTGGGTATCGAGGATAATACGACGGAGGTAAAACGCTCAAGTGGGGATGAAGGTACCGCGCTCAAGAAGCGAGTGGGATCCTGGGGAAAGAGAGTGAAATCATTCCGTTCCTATAGTATTTCCAAGCACAAAGTTTCCGATCCTACATCGCACTCCAAGAACAAGCGCAACCCCCGTGTACGAGATTTGGCGATTCTGCCATCTCAGCAGGTGGTTAGATATGTGCTATTGTACAAAGGTATGACGACAATGACTGCTTTCAAGTCAGTCACCAGGCTGATGTCGGCTTATATTGTCTAGATCTCCTGGCTCATACCCCGTCTCCGTTAGCGTCTCAAGGTATCGTTGAACAAGCACTGCAAGCTGCTCTATCAATTGCCCAAAGATGTGACAAGGCACAGAAGAATTCATCGTTTTTGCTTCCCACATTATAGGGATATGTTGATGTTGCTCTTTCAAATGTACATAGGATGAAGGTCTAATATGACCTCAGGCTGCTCACAGCCTGAGGCTTTACTATGTACATCAATAATAACTAGCTTGCGACTTATGTAGGAGACTTTTGTAGAGCGTATCTACCAGAACTACTAGTCAGCTAATCTTGAGCGTTTCAACTGTTGCGAATCACGATCCTGAAGAAATGCATATAGTGGCGGATCCGAAGCACTAGCCGCGTCCAAATCAATGTTTGGGCGGAGTTACTCACCGAATTCAAAGTCATTTGATTGAGCGATAATATTGTAATACTAATAAACCCCGGGCCACTCCGAGTCATCAGACATCCATGGCGTATATGTAAAAGACGGAAAACTATGTCTTCTACTAGTATTATGGGGTGCTACTTATGTGATAATAGTCAGTGGACGATCTCAGCTAGCTTGTGACTAACGGCGACTCGGGCTTCTATCCGATACTTTGATGTACAGATCGCTTTCGAATCAGGATGCTAGTACTCTGATATTCAAGTTGTCAGCTATAATGGTACTACTACGGTGAAGCAAGCTATAGTAAACATGCGTAAGTCAATAAGTACGTATATCGAGTACTTAGTACGACTTGCCAGTGTTCGGACCCGGGACACTTTCCTTTTTTTTTTTTTAAAAAAATCCGAGTTAGTCTCTTTTGTGACGGACCATATGTAAGAGAGTAAATGTACATGATATGTGTGATGCGGGTTGTCTGTTATAGCTAAGTTTCTTTGTCATCTGCTTTGAGGGACCACAGAGTGGTTCTCGAAGCGCCGTTGGCGCTGTAATAAGTGGTGCTGGGACCGGGTGTAAGGTAAGGTGGGTGCATGCTGCACGTGGATCCTCTCTTCTATCTTTTTCTTTCGTCTCTGGTCTGCTTCCTCTATCATCTTTTCCTGCCCCTTTGTCGTTCTTCAGTCAGTGTTGGTATGTCTCTGAAAGTGTTGTGGAATCATCCTGTTGCAGCGATAAACCGAAATAGTGCTGGTAGTGTCTTGGGCATGGTGAAGAGCTTCATAACATTTATATCTCTGCCTCCTGTGCTGTTGCGCAGTATCTGCCTGGCTGCTTGGTGTGCCGTGCAGTGTAGTAAGAGGTGTTGTATGGTTTCTTCACCTTGTTGGCAATCTGGGCATATTGGTGAGTCAATTTTTCCTATACGATGTAAGTGCTTAGCTAATGGTGCATGTCTCGTTCTGAGCTGTGATAGGATGCTGGCGATCTTTCGTGGTAGGTTCGTGATTAGGTCGATGTACTTATGTGATGGGGTGGCAGGGTCGGTTTTCTTCATTCGTTTGTACCATGGTGACTTTTGCCATATCTTCTGTGCGTTGCGTTTTAGCTTCTAGCCGTATGCGCATTTAGCTGCAGATTTGCTGTGCGGTAGGACTTTGTTGAGGATTTTTGGTAGCTCTGATCTGTTGCTGCTTCCCTCTGTTACCACCCTCTTCGCTTGTTCATCTGCTTGTTTGTTGCCCTCGACTCCTTTATGTCCTGGTATCCATTGAATTGTAATGTGTATGCCGATGTGTTTCTTCCGTAGTGCTTCAATGTTGTCGTGTAGGGCATCAAAGATATAGTGACCTGGATTGGGTTTCGTCAGTTGTGTGGCGGTGATAGCTGCTTGATTGTCAGTATATATGATGGCTGACCATATTCCCCACTCCTTGGAGATCAGTTATGTTCCTAGTATCACTCATACTCCTTTGCCTTCATAGACCGTGT
>QOVE01005955.1:24472-38023 GCA_003521275.1 Tricholoma sp. MG99 | reverse complement strand
CACATTAGCTTAAAGCCATCATCATCTACTCCATATGTAATGAGTAAGATACACTGATAGAGGTGTACTTCTTGCTCCTGAGTTTTCTATCAAAGTCCAGGCTCAAATTGTTTCTGCGCTTTGTGCCACCCATAACTTTATGAGGCACCATGTTTCCAAGGAAGAAGAATTACCTGATGAAAATTCTGGACATTACACCTTTGCACCCAATGCAGGAGACAATAGAGTTTGGGAGATAAACTACATTGAGGAAGATGTTCCAGCTGATGTTGTTGCTTGTCATGATCAAATTGCTCAGAATATATGGGAAAGTTATTAGAGAATTTTGGAGGAGAGAGGCATTGATGAAGAAGATAGTGGTGAGGATGAATCAGAGGATGATTATGGCACATCAGGGGAAGATGAAGGCAGTGAATGATATGCAAAAATATTATTATTTATGTTGCCAATTACTATTGCACAAAAATATTTCTCATTTGTTCAAATGCAGCTGAAAACAATGGTACATTCAAAGTCACATACTACAAACTGGTACATGAAGTAAAGACATATACAAAAAGTTTATTCAGTGTCCATGATCGTGTCATCCTCATCCTGCTCATCAATTTCCTTTATCTCTTCCCAATATGGTCCTAATTCAGTCTTAATCCAATGACAATGTAAGGAACCCAAAGTGTTTGCAATATATGTAATATTGAGCTCTTGACGAAAAAGCCAAAGTAGAACCACTTTCTGACCATTTGTAAGCATATCCTGCTTACCCTATTCTCCGTTGAGCCTCAAGACCGCTTTCTGGAGAATCATGTGTGGCTGGTTCAAGTTATTGCCCTGAATGACATTGGAGAAGTGATTCATAGATCCATGGAAGTTTGTCAAGAGGGCGGCATCTGTGGCTAAGATGTTGGACTTCGATGTGGCACTAGATCGGGGGCCACAATGTTTTGACAAAGCTTCATTATCGGCATCATCAACAGCTGACTGCTTTTTTTTCTTTGATGATGCAGACAAACAGATAGTTGGAGTAGTAGATGGTGCAGTTGGAGCAGTAGATGATGCAGTGATACTCATCAATGGAGATTGTAGGTTAGATGAGCTGGAGACAGAAGAAGATGATGGAGGCCCTGTGACAACTGACTCTGCTGTCGAGATGGAGGGAGAAGTTGATAACAAAGATTGACTTGAAGGAGGGGGGGCTGATAATAAAGATAAAGGAGTGGTTTGCAATTGGGGAGCACCAGCTGATAATGAAGATGGAAGCCTGGCATATGATGATGCCCCAGATGATGATAAGGAGCTAATTGAAAGAAAAGCCAGAGAGATAGACAAAGGCAAAGGAGCAGGACCAGCCTGAGCCAACAAGGTGGAAAGAGATAGTGTTGATGTTGTTGCTGGGCTCAGTTGTGATATTGCAGCAAATGGTGCAATGACGGATGCTGGAAAAAGATCACGAGTTGACGAAGCTTCACCTGCAGATGCCAGTGGATCATGATTCTCATGATTCTCATCATCTCAGTCACTTCCACCATCATCATTTCCACCATCGTGAGCAAATCAACCAGTTGCTGTTGAGTTCATAAAAAGTTCATCGAGTTTCATGAGATAAGGCCAGGATTTGTAATCAATGATCTTGATAAACTTTTGATTCTGAAAAAATGAGGTAAGAAGTAGTATGTGCTGAGATGAAATGGAAATGGACCCATTTCTTGAGACTTTTACAATAATCTTTGAACTGATCAAGATCAGTTGGTAGTGTGGAATAAAAACCACCATGAGTGTAGTCCCAGAAGGCCCCAGAAGAAGATCGATAAGTGTCAACAGCCTTCCACTGATCTTTGAGCTAGAGATTAAGAAAGATGAGTAACATTTCAAGCTCATGAATTTATTGCTCACTAATTTTGTTTTGTCCTTTACATGCTGCAGTCTTTTCGGCCCCTTGTGTGTGGGGGTTCAAGTTCTTGATATATTCAAGAGCACTGTTGTAGGTTTTTGTAGGGAAGCTCGCCCCACCTTCAGCCTCAGATTGATGAGCATGGAGATAATCAATGAGAGCCAAAGTTTCAGCATTGTTCCAGTGTGCACGAGGTTTTGACTGTTAGTGATATATCATTTCAAATGTAAAAAATAAGCCCAAATGAGTGATGAGACAAAGATAATCATTAGAGGATTGACTGTCCATGAGCAAAGAAGGTTTCTGAAATTTCGAAGTCCGACAAGCATCACATGGGATGCCAGTGTGTTTGGAACATGGTGTCACCAGCCTGAATGACATCTGAACAGGCTCTTAATGTGTTTTGATTCCGTAATTGAGGAACAAAGACCATTGGGGGCACCAAACATCTGAATCAGAGTGTGATAGTGCATAGGAAAGTGTTGCTGAGGTGGTGAGAATTCCTCAGGCTGGACACCAAGATCCCAAAATACTTCATGGTGTATATGAAAACTTCACAATGTCTCATTGAGTTGGGACAAGGTGTCTTCATCAATGACAGAATGACAAACAAAGTAGCTGAATTCAATAAGATCACTGACAGCATGGACCATCTGTGGTGGAACATGGCCTGCAATGGCTGGGAGATAAACCTGATATATGACATGAGCAGACCGTTGGCACAGTCATAAATTAGCAATGAGAATACCTTCATTAAGCCTTTCAAGTCATTCCCTGTCCACTGCTTGAATCTTCACCCTTCATGGAAATGTTGTAATCCTGGAAATGAAGGAGTCACAGCAATTCTGGATTGATTAAATTAGTATGTAGTAAATTAATTCACAGGTAGCATACCTTCAATCAATGTCTGCTAGAATTTTGTTTGCTTGAGCTTTAGAATGAGCACTGTTAATGTACTCTTCCACCCAGTTGACAATGTGATCCTTGAATGTACCCTTGATTATTTTATAAAGGATATCCAAAAATAGTAGTTCATGGATATCAGCATGGGTAAACCCAGTTGTAAACGGCTAGTACAAATTAAAGCAGGAATTAGTTTATTTTAAAAAAACACCCACCAACAAGCCCCCAACAATTCTATACTCATCCCAGAGCTGTTGCAAGGTCAGGGCCTCCAAAAGCACATCAGTATGCTCATAAAACCACCAACCAGCAGGTGAATCCAGATCATTAGCAGGAGCAGTACATCTGACACCAGTTATCACAGAAAATACAATACAGGTATTAAAGAACACACTTTGCATACCAGCCCTGCACAGTACATGCTAAAAGAGCTTGTTCTGGATAATTAGCAATATACAGTCCCAATCCATAGATTACTTGTCTCCAGTGTCCATCACCACATTGGATCATATGAGGTTTCATCATATATAGTCACAAGGGTGACAAAATATGTTCAAGAGAGCTATGAAACAACTGCCGATGAAATTTCCGAAATGTAGCACTATCAGAAAATTCCCGAGATGCTACAGAAGGTCAGATGCACATAGAACCAAAGAAATCAGGACACATACTCTTCGGCATGGCAAGAAAGCCAATTTAAGCTTATGGTGTTCCAGTGTGCATGTCAAACTGAGTTGTGGACATTATCCAGTGATGCATGGAGTGGATAGAAGTCATTCTGCCCTGTCACAACAGACACTGTAGTTTTGTCGCTCCCAAGAACTACAGGTACAAACATTGACCCATGTGTCTCCGGATCTTCAGCAATTCTATCTTGTGAAGATGCAGTTAGAATATTTGATGCCAAATCAGAAACAGAAACACACAGCCTGAGCCCAAGACCAGTTTCTGGACATCAGATCTGTCCATTGATGTTTACCACATCTGAATATCCACTTTGGAGCATAGTCCATCTCATCCTTGAAGTCGGGGTTGCCCAGCTGATTTTTTATGACATGTAAAGGATTTCAAAACCAAACTTTGTAACTCTGCTCCATTCAGGGTGGGACTCTTGACTGATTGTCAGGAAGTTCACCATTATACTGTACAGAAAAAGAGTTCCATGTGACATCACCCTCCTTGATAGAATCAATGATTGAATACAACTCCTTATGATCTGCTACAGGAGGGTTCTTGTCTGGATATAATGCGGCAAGCATCAGAGTTTCGGCTGGTTTAGGATCAGGCTAGATAAGGTCTTAAAACCCTTGTAATATCTATAACATCTAAAATTCTAATATATGGTCTGGACATGCTATTTAAAGGATGGTAGTGCTGGCAAATTATACCAGTGCACACAGACTGAGGCATTTTAAAGTAATGGTACTGGTTGAACAGATAGTATACACTAGTAAATGTAATGATCAACAGCCTGAAGGATGAAAGATTATGATAACAGGAGGCAAGGATGACAGAAATTCACCTGCAGTCCCAAGGTTTATATAGGACAGTAGCTGTGGTGAATTCCACCAGGTGTAGCAGAGGAGCTCAACTAGTCAGTGGCTGCCAACTAGCTGGCTGTGACAGTATACCCTAGAGTTAAAACTGAAGATCCAGAAATATCAGTCTGAGGGACCTTCAGAATTAGTAATAGACTGACCAAAAATTGACTGAAGTCTCAAGGTTTACTGAGGATATTCAGGAGTTTGTCAATCTTTCCCACCAACATCTTCTCATCAGCATATAGGAACTTGCTAAACTCAAACTCAGAACAATTAAACGGTGAGGAATCATCATTCTCTTTATTTGTCGGAAGGAGAGCATTGGGCGAGAGATTGTAACCCTCCAGATCACATGATGCACCAGTCATATAGTATCATGTATGCAATGTCAATGGCATTGATCTCATTATAATTAGAAACATTTAGTACCATCCAATAGAGGGTGTCATTCGATAATGACTGCTGGACCTTGTTCCATGCCTCGCCTCTGTGGAGATGGAGGGACATGATGGGGGTACCTAGCACTGCCTTGGAGACCAAGGTGATGAAAATGTCGGTGAATGGAGAGGTTTGGATGGAGATGGTGGTGGGAGAGGTGTAGGAGGAGTGGACATAGTACAATGCTAAGGGTACTGCATTGCAGCAGGAACAGTGTGCTTTGCATTCTTGTGCTGCCAAAGCCGGTATATTAACTTGCAGGTTTTTCGGCACTGGTCACATCTAAAAACCTTGGCACAAAACTCCTTCCTTAAGTGTAATTGCGAAAAGACATCGTACTCTTTGTGTTCCATGGGATCCTGTACCATTTATAAGCCAGTGAAAAAAAATGCCTGTTTATCAAATGCAGCTTATATTGGACACAACTCACAAGAGCATTAGGGGGCTGATATCAAGATTGAGAGAACAAAACAATAGTGCAAAAGCTCTGGGCCACAGTCTTGAAATCCATGGCGGTTCACACAGTGGTGGTAGCGAAGTTGCTGTAGTCCAGATGGCCACATTGGAAAGTTGAGAGAAACACCAAGGCAAGACACTGGCAGAACCGAAAGGAATAATGAGGCGCTGAGAAAGTTTCTGCAGTCCAGATGGCAGTGCTGGAACAGTTGAGTCACACAGAATATGCAGTCACTAGTGAAGTCACTGCAGTGGCACTGAAGCACCAGGGATCAGACACAAGTTATGGGAGGAGTAGGAGGCCACGAAAGCTTGGGAATCCGGAATCTGTCTGCACTGATTGAGCAAGTCATGAGGCACAAGCCATAGGAAACACAATGTACCATGATCGAGTGGCTGGAGATTTACCAGAATTTCAGCTCATGACTTTCAAAGTTCACCTTGGCAGCTGCCATGATAACATCCCCCTTCCTCTGACCCTCATTCCAACTACAATGTCCAAATGCCCTGGAATGTCCCTCCCTCCCAGTCTAGGCATGAGCTTACATGCTGATCATGCCAAACACCTGGGTGCTGTTTCTGCACCAAAACCACACTGCACCTCAGAGCAGGTCTCAGCCAAAAAGCAAAGAAAAAACAGGATAAACAAAACAAGGCTGAAAAACAAGCAGAGGCTTTGAAGATTTGAAGAATGCTGCTTGTCTGGAGAACCAGATGGAAGTGGAAGACAAGCAGATGGCTCAGCAAGCAAGCCATCCTCCTGCAAATTTGGAGAAGAGTGAGCTTCGCACATGTAAGGAAGGAGCTGGCCCAAAATGTAAGTGTACCATATTCCATGTATCTGTTGCAGCTCATACAGTGAAGATACAGTTACAACAACATTGCCAGATGAAGTGCCAGGTGACATCCCAAGCCCAAGTGGTGATGAGCACAATCCTGGCAAAGACAGCCCTGAAAGTGAAGATGAAGAAAACGAGATGATGGATGTACCATCTGAAGAGGACCAGCCCTAGGTGAAGAAAAAAGTGACAAAGTCAAATAGGCACATTGATGTTGCTGCAGCTCACAAGGTGCTGCCTAAAGATAACAAAGGTAAATGAAAGACCAGTGACACCCAAGACATGTATGTGTTCCGCATATTCAAGCTCCACTTCATTAATATTTGTCATAGCCTGTCAGCCACTGGCAGCAAGGAGGCAAAGACTTCAAATACCGGCTTATATGATGATTGGGACCAGCCATATACTGAAGACACTATTCTTATGGTGCACCAGCAGGCTCAAAGTAGTTGTTCAATGTCCACTAGCTCTGGCAAATGAGACATTAGCATGATGAGTAGCAAAGCAAACATTGGTATGACTGGTGATGACTCAGATGCAGATGGTGTCAGAGGGATCAGTGACAATGAAGACAAGTCAGTGGAACGAAAGGGATTAGCCGAGAAAGACAAGGGAGTCCAATACCATGGTAGTCACAACACCCCAGGTGAAGCAAATGTGCGATGTTTCTTACTGTTATCTGTTATCATGATAACAATCAATTGATCATCTACTACAGATCAAGTCCATGGCTGTAAGAGCAACCTTACAATCAGAACAAATGAATCCAATACTTGCAAGGGAAAACCAAAGTTAGAATTAAGAAATTATCTACATGGAAGTAATGCTAACCTTGCAAGGGAAAACCAAAGAGAAAAGTCTAAGGGGCTCCTTGCAAGGGGTGAACTATCACCATCATTCCATCTCCACAGCAGCCCCTGCTACATATATAGTATCCCCAACCCTTCTCAGGCCATTTGCATGTGATAGTGAGGGCGCCCAAGGTGCATGAAGGGCGGTGAAGTGATCCGGAGGTCTGCGAAGGTGCGCAAGAATGCCTGAAGTAGTTTGAGGGTATTCGAAATGGATTCACGTAATTCAGAAGGGTTTGTAAATGTTTGTGAGTGTTCATGAGGGTTGTAGAGGGTCCTCGTCAAGTGTTCCCCTTACAATGGCCAAGATCATTCTGACTGCCTCAGCTGTCAAACTTATCCCACCCAACAGCTCATGATCTCACTTGAGGGGCCTCCTCAAGAAAAAAAAGATACAACTGTCCCATCTTCCTTTGGCAATCCATCATACATTCTGCACTGTTTTCACTCCACAGCTTCATGAAAGGTTTGGGTGCACTCAACCTTGGGAGTCACCTGCCAAGGACAAGATATGTTAGCTTTGGTCTCAGATCTTTAACAATGGCCCAGATATCAACGACAAAGAGACAGAATTCATAGTTTGGAAGCTGGTGAGTAATCACCATAGTAACTTATGTAACATCAATAATTTGCCTTGCAGGTGGAAGATTGTCTTGCTGAATGGCAGAACAAATTTGCTTTGACTGCACTCAGCTTTCTCAAACACCATGTCTTTCTGACCTTACCTGAAAACACGAAGGACTCAGAGGCTTGGTCAATCTATGTGAAATGGCTAATTAGTGGAGAGGATCATCAAAGGCCATTTTATTACAGGGTGTTCAAAGAGGTGGAAGACAGTGAAGGCCTGAATATTGCGGTACATTAATTCTCACAGTCCAAGTACTTCTAACATTCAACACTGTGCAGGGCATATTCAAATCCTTGCTCATTTCAGCAACACTTGGCTTTCATTTTTTAGGGATTTTGCAGATCAGTGCTCAAGCACGTTCCAAAGAGTGTCCCATAGGTGCACTAGTACTATCAATACAAGTGGTATGTCCATTATCAGCTCAATGTCTATCACCACTGTAACCCCACTCTGCATCCATGCAGGCTAAGCACACACTCACAATGTGGGAATCCAGAAAACAGCACAAACTGCCTCATCCAACTGGAGATTTCTCGAAGACAAACTGGGGTGACCATGTGGAGATGCAAGAGGGAAAGCAGGTCAAGATTAGAACCACATTCTTCCTTTTAAAAGTTGTTGAGAAGCTGAGCAACACACAGTGGGAGAAAATCATTGATATAGCCATCAATGCCTCAAAGCAGAAGAAGGAGACAATTGCTGTGCAGGTTGAGGAAATTGTCAATAGCTCAGGCAAGTCTGATTTCAAGTTGGCAGATGATGATGAGAAGGACAAGGAGCATCCTGACAATGGCTTGACTGTAACTGACAATATGGATGTCGAGATCCATCCTGAAGCTACTTAGTGGGTAAGAACATTACAGATAAGGTTTCATGTAACGTAGTGAATTGAAATTGTAATGCACTTTGTGGTGCTCAAATACTAGCTTGCAGTGAACATTTAAAATAGCTTGATCCAAGTGTAGACACTTGGATGAAACCTTGAAACAGTGCTTTATTGCACTTATATAAGTGTTTTATCCTTTTTGAGAAAGTGAACCTGGATTTAAAAGTGTAAAACATTTTTTAGCTTTTTAGCTTTAAGCTCTCAAACGTTCAAAAAGCAAAATTGTGATTGTACTGATGTGGATTCCTGGTATTTCTACCAGAAA
Source organism: Tricholoma sp. MG99 (assembly GCA_003521275.1). Lineage (NCBI taxonomy): Eukaryota > Fungi > Basidiomycota > Agaricomycetes > Agaricales > Tricholomataceae > Tricholoma > Tricholoma sp. MG99. The sequence continues at coordinate 29,328 of QOVE01005955.1, read as the reverse complement.
TGGTAGAATTCCAGGAGGATTCCTCCAGGAACAGGTGGGGGAGTGTAAAGACCTCAGCCAGTGTCAGAGTAATTATAGATTTTTTTTTATCTCAATTCTCATCTGTCCTTTGTCATGGTTTGATGGGATTGATGAGACTTCTATTTGTCTATATTCCATCTGATCATCAGTTTGACAGGTTCCAGTTGTCTTCGTGATGATATCACAACCCTACATGTGTCTGGTTCCTGATAGATATGTCTTCTGTCTTCAAATGTTTTATGATATTTTATTTTCACTTCTTGGAATATTTATTTACCCTTGTGCCAGTGAACTTGAAAGCTCATTTCTCAACCTCTTTTCTCATCTTCCAGAAAGAACAGGAAAATAAAAAATAAAAATAAAAAACATATTTTAATTTTCCTCAGGCACATCCTGTTGAGTATCTACATCACTACTTAGGAGTCTATAAGCTTTGGACCACACATCCACACAGTGTTCAATCATCATCTTGCAGACATCCACCTGGCGAAACACATACATGGCTTGCCCATGCTGGTTTCCATCCACGTGGCTCCATACATCATCAGCCCTTTTTTTTGGTTCACCTCACTGGCCCATCCAATTTTTTCATTGCTTAATCACCCCTACACCTCCACCAGTTTCATGCAGTTGATCTGTGATGATAGCGAAAGGAAGACTGGCAGGGAAGTAAAACATGGGGACTACAGGGGTGCAGTCTGAAAGAGTTTGAAATTAAAACACACAGGGTAATAAATATGTATGTACATCACAGTACACCGGATCCAGTGCCAATTATCTAGCCTATATCCATAGTGTCCAGTGTATCCCTACTCTTGATTAGCTCATGTTGGGACTTGGCGCTAGCATTGTCGTTGCAGATATGGCACGGTCTTGGTCGAAGGCTGAAGGGCTATAATATCAGTAAAATATAAAATACCAAATATACAAGCTATGAATTACTTACCTCCATAGTTTTGATGGAGTGGTGAGACTGACAAGTTACAACGACGATGGGATTGATGTTGAAAAAGTGTACTGCCACCTATTCCCATGCCTTAGGAATGGAATCAACAAAAACGGAAGCCTTACCATACTTTAACACAGGCATCCAAGGGTCTCAAAACCATCAGGATACAGTTTTTCCTTGTATTGGATCATATTGGTGGTAAGTTTTCGTTGGGAGGTTGAGAATTGAGTAAAAGTAAGACAAAGTTGCAAAAACGGTTGAAGGCAATTGAAGTTGTGTAGGATTACTTACCTACATTGTACTCACTACACATACCATACCTCAGCATAGTTTTCTCCCCCTGCAGCTTACCATTTACGTGCATCTCCTGCCAGGCCACAAGGTTTGAGCTCTGGCCCATGTGACATTTAGTACAGCTTGCCTACAAAACTTGAAGTAGCTGAGATTTCAAGTGACTTTCATTGAACATGTCACTTTCTTGAATCTAAACAGACCGAAAATGAACTGTAGAGTCAAGTTAGTCCCACTATGATCATCCTCAATCATTTGATCATCCCTGTGAAAATTTGACAAACACAAAGAATAAATGCTGAAAAATGATATTTTATTTTCATGGAAATTATGGAATATCAGAATTTGAAAACATGCAAACGACATGTCAACTAAAAATTTCACACAACCACAAGTCAGCGATGGAATTACACATGTCTATTTTTAAGTGAACCAGAGATACATGGTATTTTTGGCAGAAGGCATGCCACACCAGCAGAGAATGGAACAGTCAAGCATTGTCGCTTAAGTAGTAGTAGTATTATCTGCTAGCGAATATATTTTGCTATTTGCAAATAAAACTTAATCATAGTGGCTGCAGGTAGCATTCAAACTCCTAGCAAATATGAGCCGGTAAGTCCTATGTAAGAGTGCCTCTTACATCAGCACTGTTATCACATGCCTGACTACTATCACATGTTATTCTAGTGGTATATAGTCTATTACTTCGAGTGCTTGTACAGTATTCTAGAATCTCCCCCCTTGAAATATATCAAGTTCTTTATAGTTTCATGCCCTTGAGTGTTGGAAGCTCTGGCTTCCTTCCATCCTATGTTTTATGTTTTTATGGAAATATCATGAGTAGTATATTTTCATAAATTAGAACTGTCAGCATACTTTGAACTTGAAGAAGGCTTGCCATGCAAATCTATTAATAGCTTGAGCCCTGCCCATGCCTAACCACACGATCACATTCCAGGAACAGTATTGGATTGATTGACAGGAGGAATCAGCGAAGAACCCGGATCATGACAAAAAAGGATTGATTGTAGCAGGAGGCACAAGGGAACGCAAGGATCAGGCTAGCAGGAATGCACCCAATGAGCAAGGGCCATCATACCAGATCAGAACATCACATGCATTCATTATATATCAAGCAGATCTGTAATTACAGTTGTGCATGTACCATGCTATGATCTGTAACTACAGTACATTGATATATGATAAGGACAGTATTGCCTGGAATATGCAGCTCAGAGTTGCTGGCAGACACGACGATACCCATATAGATCAAGATATGCTGCATTACCATTCCTGAAGCATTTCTGTTCCATAAGTTGTGCCAGTATTTCAAGATGCAGCTGTGGTTGACATTTACCTCAGGTGGGTGCGGATGGGAGTTAAAGCTGCTTGTAAAGGGGAATGGCCACCAATGTGAGACACACAAGGGGGAACCAGGATTACAAAATTGCCCAGGGTAGGCAAAAATTTTAATAAGTGGTGGCCTGACCCCATCCTCCCCTACCTTCCCAAAAGGGAAATGTCAGGCCGAAAAAGGAAGTTTCACAAAAAAAAAACATGAGCAAATTTCATTGGAACTAAGAATTAGTAAGAAAGACATCATTTTTTGGGTCCCTCTATTGATGTTGACGCTTAGTGGGTCAAACATGGTTCGAACAATGCCAATTTCAAGGTGCCACATTGAAGTTGAGGCAATCCAGATGGAACTATGAATGGCCAACTTGTCAATTGCACATCAGAGAGCGACAGAAAGCAAGAACAACATACCCACAACGTCTCGCACCCTTTATACCCACATTGGACAGCAACGTTAGAGTTTCTTGAGCTGCTATCGACAGGTATCCCACAAATACAAGCCGTGACTTCCATCATATCCCATGTTTGCCATGTCTGCCCTCGCCGTGTTGGTTCTGCATCAATCATGAACTCAGTTTGGTTTATGGTGAGTAATTGAGAAACCTCCATTGTGTCTACAGTTAACAGAAAGCGAGGTCAGTTATTACCAAGGTATATGGATGGAAACTCGGACCGCGACTCAGGGTAGGCTCATCAAGATGGTTTATCACAGTGTCAAGACTAGTGAGGGCATCAATGTCTACATTCATCACCATGTTGACTTCTGCCATTGCTTCAAGTTCCTCAACATTTGTCGAGGTCAGTGTGAGAAATATGCTGGTTGGAGTATGGTTTTCTTCATAAGAATCAGGTTCATCCTCTTCTCCAGCATATTGTTCTTCCATTTCCATTTCCTCACTGTCTTCATCACCCTCACTGTCTGTCTCACTTTCAGAACTTGTCTCCACAGCCTCGCGTTCATTGAGGGCTTCCTCTTCATCAAGTTGAAGTGTGTCAAGGTTGGCAGTGTTGTTGGGGGTTGAGAGTGGCCGTGTCATGCTAGCACAGCTATGAGATGCAATCTAACAGAATCAAGGAAAACTTACGACAGGGCTTGATGCAAGCTGTGGACTAAAAAGCACTTTACATGTCTGAAATAGTTGGAAGCCTTTAAAAGCCTACTTTTGTCTTTGTCATTGAACCACTGGTGTCAAGGTAAATGTTGCATTTTGATACCAGCACATAGGAGTGAGCCAAAAAAATCATTTTTATTGCGTTCAGAATGTGTAAGACGTTCGAAGTTGAAGCAACGTCAATGAAATCCCTGATGTGTTGCGTTTTGGGCTAAAAATAGTAAAAAATTTAAGCCCTTCAGGCCAGACCCCCCCCCTTCCTACCTCGGGTCCCGGAACAATGGCCCGGGTCCCCCTTGGAGACACAGACACAGAAGCAGAAGAATAAGAATCAAGTGACGACAATGTCCGCAACACTCCATCCCAAAAGCTGACCCTGAGAGATCGGACATGGGGGAGGAGCGAGAGGAATCCAACGGCAGTGACCATGATGCAGTGGAAATCGTCCAGACATCTCGATGTTCTTTTAGTCCACCTGAGATTGAATTTCTTGGACTTTTTACCAACTTGAAGAAAGGTGAAACCTCTGACGCCGCCTCTTTCCCGCAGGCCCCTCAGACAACACAGGCTGTGGAATCATATGTGGAACCATCTGTGGAACCGTCTGAAGCAATGATAGCAGCTATTAAATCCCTAACATTTGTATACACACATACGAAATGAAACATAGGCCATTCCTCCTCCACAACTTACGAAGAGGGATCATATTTTGGTGTCGTTCATTAGAAGCACCTCAGACAAGATTGTCACTGTTCGCTACGAGCACTCTTCCACTGCAGGAGCATGTGCTTTTGAAACACGAATGGAACACTGGGTCTGCCCGTGTTGCAAACTGTTGGGTGTCTTTCAGACCAGGGAGATGCTTGCAAGTCATCTGGATTGGGACAGCTTTCTAACCCACCTCGCCTCAAATAGGGAAATGAGCCAATGAATTCACAAAAAAAAATTGTGACACGTTTTCTGAAGAAAACGCTCCCTATTTTATATAAAGTTTATGTAAGAAAAATCTCTCAAAATAAATGCCATTTTTATGTTTGACCTGCTGCGGCACACTTAGAGGCCATGAGACATTCTGCCAACCCATCCCAACCAAACAAACCTCGTTCTCAATAAATTGAGAACTAGGA
>QOVE01005955.1:0-24442 GCA_003521275.1 Tricholoma sp. MG99 | reverse complement strand
GTTCTCAATAAATTGAGAGCTCGGAACAATCATACAGACGTGTCAGGGCCGTACAAACTGTTCATTCCCTATCTAACGTTCTCTATTCAAATTATACAATGCAAGATCACTTCCTTAGATTCATCCATATCTGACAATCATATCTTCGCTCGCCCGCTCGCTTCGTCTTTCTTAATCTTTGGCTGGGCTCTACCTTCGAAACCCCATCTAATCTGATGTGCTTTATGTATCTGCACACCTAGGTCATCTGCAAATGCCCAGACCGTCGCAGGGTTCTTCTGGAACTGTCGTCCGACAATCGCGACATCTGCTTGGTCTTTATCCAGAACTCCTTGTGCTATATGGCCATCTGTAATAGAGCCGACCGTCCCGACCACAAGGCCATGTCCAGGAGGGAGTGAGCGCTTCACTGCCTCTGAGAAATGCGCTTGATACGCAGGACCGGTTTTGACTTTCTGCTTCGGATGATTTGCACCCGATGAGACGTCAAGGAAATCGACACCATGGTCGAAGAGGATGGGAGCGAGTCGGACAGTATCTTCAGATCGCCAGGATGGTTCGTTAGGTAACGATTCTTCTAGCCAATCACTCGCAGAAATCCTATCAGTGTGTCAGAAGCATAAGGTGAAGAATCTTGCGAGAAAGAATTTCGTACCGAAGGAAAAGTGGCATATCTTTGGGTATTACTGCCCGCACAGCATCAACGACTTCCAACGTCAGTCTCGTCCGGTTTTCATAACTACCTCCATATTCATCCGTACGCTTGTTGCTTATCGGACTGAGGAAAGAGTGTAACAAGTATCCGTGGGCGTTGTGTATTTCAACAACGTCGAATCCTGCCTTCACAGCCCGTTTTGCAGCATCTGCAAAGGCTTGCACAACCCGCTTGATTCCTGCCTTGCTCAGTTCCTTCGGAGTAGCATTGCCCACGTCAAACGGGATGGGGGAAGGCGCCCAAACATCGTCCGGCCATCCATTCTCAGCTTCGGGCACGAAGTTCTGAGGCAGCCAGGGTGCGTGCATGGATGCTTTCCGTCCCGCATGAGCTAACTGAATGGCCATCTTCTGATTTTGTGCGTGCGCAAATTCGACGACTTTTGCTAATGCTTCAGCCTGTTCGTCTGACCAGATGCCCACATCCTCAGGCGTGATTCTTCCTTCAGGGACCACACCTGCTGCTTCAACGAAAGACAAACCCGGTCCACGAGTGAAGATCCCACCAACTGCAGATAAGATTCAGGCACTGTAGATACGCTGATTATCGGTTGACCTACGATGAGCCATGTGCCATGGTGTGACTTTTCCATCGTCAGCGGAATATTGACACAGCGGAGACAACTGCGGAACAGATTAATGGTGTGGTATGACATAGATTGAGAGAGCGGACTCATACAAAGATTCTGTTATGGAACTCGAGTCCACGGATTTTGATAGGTTGGAAGAGTTTGGGTATTGGTTTACCACTGGATTGTGGATTTACGGCCGAGCCAGCTGGGTTGTGCTGAGCAGGAGTGAAATAAGGGATTCCTGGAGCAGCAACGTTAAGCAAGGAAGGCGCCATCTCGGGTTGTTAGTACGAACCATCAACGTTCGACCTCGGAGTTCTTTAAATTCTCTAGCGGGAGCTACTGCTGACCAATTCATGGAAGGCATGGGTCATTTGTCAGGATAAGATCACTGAAGTAACGGAACAGAATTGATCCCTTATAGTAGGACATACGTTCGGATCTCCACGGACCGCCATGAATTCCCACTTTCGACCTTCGCTGTCAGGGCATTGATTATGCAGCAGGCCCAGCGCGCCCTAGGAAGATAGAAATCGCAGTCACACGACAGAAAGGCGCAAGAAGTCGTCAGTATGGATAAAAGACAGACTCGGATAATCAAGTTGAAGTTGATCACAAGTTGGTCATCGTACTAGCTTACGCAACTGCGTAGGTTCGGCCACAACCCGGCCAAATTTAAATTTTAACTTGAAATTTTTAGGAGCGGGAGAGTATCGCCGACTAGTAGTGTTTATCAAGTGACTCATGCCAAGCACGTACGTACTCAGGCTGTCAATCTTGACGTGACTCTGGTCTTCTACCGTGCCAGGCCTTGTCACTGTCAGCCTGAGGACTGTGGCGCTATGCAATTCAGTGATGCACTGCATGGAGTGCTGGAAACTACCACCAGCTGCAGCAGCGGCCAAAGCAATTCATAGATACCGCGTATACAACCCAACAATTTGCCAAGAAGTCAAGGGCATTTGCCAGTGGCAGTAAGATTTATTTTGGTATACGCCCATCAAAGTCATTGAAATAGTGGAGGTCAAATTAGTGACCGCGTCGTAGTAAGTAACGTAGGTGTGTGTCCATTGAAGGTAGCGACAGTGTGTGTACGTGTACGTTAGTCCGAAGAGTGTTAAAAACGATTGGTCGTAGGTATCAGAGATCGTACCGTCAGACTTTCAAGGGAAAAAAAAAAGTCAGGTTACCACGAGGATTTTCGTGAAGACTGGGAAGACGAGTCGTGATTTGATCCACGGTGCTCGTCTGATCCAGTGCTTTTAATTGATCCACCAAACAACCCTGGAAAAAATGTGGTCAGTCTCATGGAACAATGGTCATTACTGTTACTTACAGTACTTCGCAGCATATTTCACGGTGATGTTGGCGGAACCAGGAGTGCACTGCCAGATTAATGTAAGAAGAGTAGTAAATTTGGGATAATAAATGCATACCGAAGCAGGAGGCTGTCCACCAACGGTATCAACTCTGTAGACCTCTTGTGCCAGTTGACCCTGGATATTGGCTAACTGAACCCAAGTGATATCCTGGGTAGCGTTAACAGGCGAAGGCAAAGCTGCGACTGCTGAAGCAACGACGAATGCATTCTTGTTGCCTCTCGTCTTTCCTTGAGAGGTGAAGTCCCACTTAGGGTTGATACCTGAGCCAGTAATCGGATTGGTGACGTAGTAGTGTTGTCCTAGTTCATCATGAGTCAGGCGATTTCAGGATTGTGTATAGCAATAACCGCTCTTACCAAGGACGGCGGGTGTACGATCGGGATGAAGGAGGGCAATGATATCCTGTACGGTCATGGTTGGGGGCGCAAGTTCCCACAAAGCGTAGATGGGATCTTGGAGGGTCGCGAAGCCCGTGGTGTTGTGGAAGCAGGAAATATCGAACAGTTGGGCAACAGCACCGATATTCCTGCAATAGAGATGAGGTCCTGGACGATTGAAATAAATGGACGTAACGCACGTATACTTTCCGTTCGTCCCACATGTGTAGTTTTGGGTGCCAAACGCAAGGCCGATGTAAGACGTCGTCAGATTAGGCTGAGCGAGTGTAGTTTGGCCGGCTGGCAGAACGAGCTTCGCCTGTGAGATATCACACCCAAAGAACTGTGGCAGCTTCGGAATGGCGACACCATGAACAGAGAGTGTGAGGACGAGAGGAAGGATTATTGCGCCCCACATATTGATGACTGAAAAAGAGTGGTCAAGTTTGAGACTAGAGAGAGGGAAACGGTGATAGAGGAAGCACGGCTGAAGACTGTACCTTATCTATGTCTTCCGCAGGTGCGCGTCCCTGGGCTCAGCCGAACCAATATCAAAGGGCTGAGACATCAGCTATGTTCGCATGCAGTTAAATATCCGTAGATCCCTGTTGTGGCACTGCTCATGCATCACGGGGAAGTCGGGGTCGTACAGGGTCGTACATAGTGTGTTATACTCGGACATCAACCCAATGTTATGACGTTAGAGTGATCGGCCAAGAAATGCAAAATAGCGCGTGAACTTTTAGCAGACAAGGTATTCAGAAGTCTGAACAGTGTCCCAACTCGTACATACCGCGGTACCGGTATCGATGGAAGCAGCCATGCAAGTGTGAAAAACACGAGCTTCGGAGCTACACCGTCGTTTCGCATACTAAACAAGTCGAAGGTTTGGTAAGTACCCATCGTTGGTGGCGGGGATTCGGATTGGCGTATGAGAGTCACCGTCTAAAAGTAGAACCACTGTCATCAATTTATGTTTCAAGTATTTCTGTGCAAACGCAGCTGCGGCCTCAGGCCTTTCAAACGTATTTAGCCAGATTTGCTTGAGATTTGCCTGGGCACTGGCAGTGGCCCAGTGGGCATATCGGACACTGGGCATATCGGACATGGACAGGGTCGGCATATATGTTGAAGAAAGGGATTGAATCAAAGCATGAGTAGCTAAAGTACGAAGCTGACTAGCAGACGTGAATAGGCATAAGATTCCACAACACTAACATCCTATCGGTATGGATGCCATGGTAAATCACCCATCGATAGCTTAAATTCCAACACTCCGGCTGGATACCATCGTACTTCTACTTAATCATACGGATGCTGTCTAATATCGATGGACCAAAAATAGTTGAGGTACGAACTTCGAAGCTTTGAAAGCTGTGAGGCCAGGACTCGTTTGGAATTTACGAAAGAACCATGCAGGTGAGGCATTTAATATCGGACCTCCGAGTCGACCATGCTAGGGAAATTTGAAATGTGCAAGTCCGAGAAAAATTACATAAACAAACCCTTAGATCTAATTTATGCTTAGCATCTTGACCAAGGCGATATATGTGCGATACCCGGACGGACCGCATCGTTGGCAATGATTAATGAGGCGGTGTGGAAGTAAAAACTGAAATTCAAAAAGGCACATAAACAATTGTAATCAACCTGTTGATGCAAATTGACACGAATGAGAAATATCTTGCTCTCTGGCCTGCTTTTCCTCATCCTCCTTACTATCGCTGTGGCCCAGGATGAAGACTCATATGATGAAGGCCTCTATACCCCCGCGGAACTCCAACGGAATGCGCAGCGGCAGGCGTTTGGAATGCGGCGCTTGCCCCCGAAGGCGATGAGGAAGAAGGCTCTGAAGAAAAGTAAAGGAAGCGGAATGAGTAAATATTATTATCTTCGAGATAATTTGTAATAAATTCTCATCTCGGATATCTGTACAGGTCTGCTTTCTTCCACCCAGTAAGCAAGTAAATGATAAAGTGGTATCTTGTGACTTACATGAGTGCGCCGTGCCCAGAGCCTCCGCAGGCTACATTGCCATCCATGATGACAGCGTCGAGGGACCGTTGCTAGGTTATCTCAGCAATCACCAACTTGTCCAGGATATAAAAGACGCTGTCGAGTATAGTTATACCACGAATGGATTGAAGGCGGAAATAATGGTCGCAGTAAGTTTGTACACGTGTTTTCATATGGTTTCTCATCTTATTGGGACTAAGAATTCAACAAGCCTGAGGTTGTGTATTTCGACTGGGCTGTATGGGCGAGATCTTGGTTTGGGGTCAAAAAAGTAAGGATTACTCAGCTCTTCCGTGACCGTGCTCTCTTATATGCCTTGCTTTATTGAGTTTTCACCTTGCTCGTACCACCCCCATGTCGAGTAAGTGGGTAATATCGAAACTATATTTCATTTATTGAAATCATTCCACAGCCGCAGAAGGTGACACGCCCTTTCATGATACCAACACCGCCTCATACCTTGAAACCGCTGTCGTGCGTTCAACATCGCTTTCTTATCACACACATTTTCATCTTCCTCATCCGAATAGTTTTCGATCGACGCAAAGACGCGTGAAATCGAGGTTGAGTGGGTCAATCCTGATGGCGGTCGTCCCCCTGTACAAATCGCGCTTCGGGCGGAGCGGTTATATTATACCGGAGATCTTTCTTCATTTAGGGAGTACCTTGGATATGACAATACGGTTAAATCAGTGGTATGCGCGCTATCTTCCGTCAGTCCACTCGATTCTCAATCGTTGCGATCAATAGGTGTATAAATGGGTGCCAACCGAAGAGCTTGGAGCCCAAGTCTAGCATTATACCCTATGGAGTGGATTGTAGTACGTGTGTTGTAAAATTATGGGTATGGGTATATCTTAGTCATTGTCTTATTGTCATATTTCCTGTGTGATCGATCTTTCCTTAGGAAAATTTCTCGGATATAGCGGCGTATTATCTCATGTTCAGGGCAGAATCTCAACGTATGTCATATTCTGTCTGAATTGGCACAATTTGGCAGTTATGTATGTATGGAAAACTGGACATCAGAGTAAATGACCATTGGCTCGGGAACTGCTCGGATGCAGATTGTCATGATGTACATATATTCTGGTATATAATCGTGCAACTGATACCAGCATCCCTGATTCGCTAGTATTCATTCATAGTAATTAATGACGATCTGATGTTCTCGGCAGAATGTCAGCGTGCCGCTGTAGGCAGAAATGTCCATCCCTTCACCACGCGGCAGCAGAATGGCAGGAGGCGAAGCCTTCAATTTATTCTGGATCCATAACACTGAGTTTCTCTCGAATAAGATACCATGTCTTTCTCACCTTTGACGCGGGCCATGGGCTTAATTCCACTTTCGGAGGAATGTCATCTGAAATCAGTTCTGACAAGGGCAAGAGGTGACGATCGTGGACGTCAGAATCATCGGCATGTACACGAGCATGTCCAGCATACAAGATCCTCGAATCAAAGGGGAATGCATATCCCCGCATGCTGTATAACGGAGATACTTTCCGGTACAAAGCAAGTCGTGGTGTTGGTGATTGAGACAGTTTATACCTATAAACACTAACATTGGCATCAGATGTCACGACAGTCAACCATATCACGTAAATTTCCTCTTGGAGAGGGGACGCATGAGCTGACAAGTGAATTGAGGTGGTGGTGAGGCCTCCGGAGGAAATTGTCTGAGAAAGACAAGGTGGTGCATCGTTTAAAGAAACCGCTAGGCCCATCAGCGCTTCGGCACTCCAGATCCGCAGGAAGCCACGAGGCTGATACTGCTTGTACTCAACCATGATCAGATATCCTGGTACGAGGTCTATTTGGTATTTATATTTCTAACATCAGAACATGAGGTTATGAAGAAGAAGAAAAGGGGGGCCAACACACCGACATTAGGAACGAACGATACGTCTGCGGCTTACATAGCCTCAGGAGATACAAGATCTCTTCATCCCCTCCCCCTAGGATATTAACTTTAAGGATAGCAAAATCACCACATATATTGGCAGAGAATATGAGTGGGGTGTCACTGCGCGCGCGCTCGACGGGCAAATAGTGGCGAACAACAAGACGGGAAGAATCCTGTAATAAATCTAGATGTACTACATCTATGATCAATTGTCTACAGATCATAGCATTGAGCATCAACTGACAGTGACATGCACACGGAAGAAATTATAAGTTGTGCGTACATTCGAGCGGGGTAGTGCCATATCGCAGTTGCAGCCTCCGAAACCACGATCAAAATCGAAGCTGCCCGACCTTCATCAATTACTTCTACAGAGAAATCGAGAACTTTCGACTCCGAGAAGTTAAGATTGTCGCCTTGGTATTGCCAGACTTGCGTATCGCTGGCAACATTCCAGCATCGCAACTTGTCTAGATTCATGAACAGAACAAATCTCCCTCCTGGCAACAGTTTTACTTTATTTCTCTTTCTAGGTGAATGAGCAGCCGGTTGGATGCCTAGGTTGGTGTTAAGGGTTCTTGAGTGCGTCGCGAGGTGTGTCAAGTCCAGTGCTTTCCATGAATGAGGCCCGTGGACTGTTCGTTTGGCCAAATCGATCAGTGCATCAAGCGATAGCTCTTGAAGGTTTTGGCCAGGTAAAAGGTCAATGAAGTTGCGAATATGCAGAGCACTAAGTAGTGCAAGCCAAACCTGCCTGGAGAACGCAAGGCTATGGAGCCGTTTACAAGCCTGGTTGTACTGTGAAGTTAGTACTATGATTTGTCAGGAGTTGAGTGGATTGAGGTTATGAAATACCTGGCTCATGGAAATGACAGTAGAGATATCGCACAAACATAGAATACGAAGGAGGACATCGTCAACGAGGATGGGCTTGATAGTGGAACTGCGCCAGAGCCTATCTGGCCTCCACTGGAACGCCGATCCCAGGCTACTCATCGTTGGTGACCGTCCTTCAAGTTCCAGACTGAAAAAGATGTACAATAGGTTATTGTTGCTGAGGGATAGCAAAGCAGTTTGATGCTGAGCGCTGAACTTTCGAACGTTGGTCTGGTTGAGGGTCGCCGTGGGCCGAGGCGGTGGCCAGCGAGCCCCGGGCCCACTGCCCAGACCGCCCAGACAGTGCTCTTTATAGTATGGGCTACCAAAACTTCAGGAAGAAAAATTTGAACTACCTAATTTGATAGTTATGATACAGTAGCACGCATATGTTATCGACACAACAGCCAATTCCAAAAGAACATTGAACTCCATACAGCCAAAACGCGTATTCTATGCAGTGTAACTTCATCGAACCATGCCCACATCCAAAAGATCGCACCAACAGGACCAGGAGAATGATAGTGGAATCCATATTTCCCTATCTCCAACAACCCCGAAGCACTCTCCTTGCTCGTCATACTCACCTCTGCGAACCGCCTCATTTCAACAATGTACCATGCCATGTTTACACCGGCACCCAAAAGCGGAATCCTGGGGAGGCGCTGCGGTATCCAGGTGATCCAGCTCCATGCAGGCTCAAGGTCCGGCTCAGGACTAAATGGAACACCCCAGCCTGGGATATCCTGCATTCGCTTGCCTTCGCCTTCACCCTCCTCCTGCCGTTTCAGCAGCATTGGCAGATGAGGGCAGAGTACAGAGCCCCGTCCGATGCCCAGTAGGTGGGCGTGCCTAGAGGAGAGCGCCGTGTACAGCAGTTCTGGGGTGCGGAGACCACCTGTCAGTAGGATGAGTGGTGGTGACTCGATGACCGGATGAGTGGGAGAGGAAAGTGTTTGGACAGCTTGGTGCGAGTATTTGGAGAAGAGGGTTTGACGGGGTGATCTGCGTATGTTCATAAATTCTGGGGATTATTAAGTATGTAAAATCATAAATCATACAAAGAGTCATACCGGGCTTCTCGTAGTCTCCACCACTGATCTCTATGAAGTCTATCAGGCACCAGCTCGCGATAGCGCGGATATCATGTAGAGCATCGTGTGAAGTTGGGTTGTGATTGTGGTTAAAGCTGCCGTCGTCGTCGGTAATAACATAGTCGGCAGCATTGACCTTGATACCGAGAATGAAGTTCCTAGGGACAACAGCACGGATGGCCACGACAACCTGGTGTAACAGTCGAAGAGCATTTTTGATTGAATAGTCATCCCCCCGCTTGTTCGACTAGATAAAACATATTAAGACCAACATAGGACATATGAGCATGAATGCTTTCAAACGCACCTTTGGTGACATGAATTGCGCGAGAAGATCTAGAGTGTTTCATCCACGCTTTAGCAATAGTGATGACCTGCTCAGGCCTAATTCTTACTCACAGCCATGGGCAGCATGTAACTGAACTCCGTCAAAACCCGAACGCACAGCAACTCTGGCGCCTCTGACAAAAGCTGCTACAGTATCTGCGATCTCCTCCTCAGACATTTCATAGGGCGATTGAAATGCGACCATATGCAGCAAATCCGAGATGATGCCTTGACCTTTTGGTCTAATCGGAACAGGACTTGGACCAGAAGGTCGTTGAAAAGCATAGCGTCCTCCAAGAAGATTAGGAGATTGGCGGCCTGCATGGCTGAGTTGCATTATTGCGAGACTGTTAGATTTGGACTGGGGGGTGCCAATAATGGAGGACGCGAGCTTTCTGAAAGGCTCAAGAGAATCTCCTGAGATGTAGTTAGGCAGGGTTATATCCCGTCCGAGCGTGAGATGAGTGGAGGAGACCTGGACATTTCCAGTGATGACCATTCCCCATCCGAATTTTGCCCAGTTGGCATACAACGAAAAATGGTTCTCGTTCGGAGGTCCACCAAAGAGTGCGGCTAGATGTTCGTACATGGCTACCTGAGTAACGTTGGATGAGCCTTCTCTTTGTTCTCCAGGTGTTCTTCACCTTGACAAGTCGGTTTTGAAGCGTACGACCACATGGCAGTGCAATTGGAGAAAAAACGCTGCTCTGGACGCCATATTCCTTCATGATAGGATATCTGATAGTCTTCGAGATAACTACAACATACTAGTTGTAGTTGGACGGATTCCTTGTTCAGTCGCCGCTTGGGTTACAACAGGGTGGTGATGCAGAAAGAGACGTCTGAAACTTTCGGCACCGTCCGATTGCTGTTGCCTTTCGACTTCCACCATCTTCGAGCTTGTATTATACTGACAGGCGTCCACTACGTGATACAGCCCGCCCCTCTTCCTGTGGTCGCTCCAGGATTGTGGCCTTAGGGCCTGGAATACGGCGCAGCGCTTACCACATCAATGGCGACCAAGGAAGACCAAGAAACACTCCGTCTCCTCGTCCAGCATGTCTCCCGAGCTTTTTACGAGCCAAAATACACCATCATCATGGACCAGCTTGCCCGGCATCCGGTGTAAGTAGCGGTCAGAATAATAATGTTAAAACCCTGGTCGTCTTTTGCTCTGCTTCGTTGTTTTTATTTTTGTATAACGGATGCTTATCCTGATGATTTGGGTGCGCAGTCTTAAAGATGACGATCTGGCGGGGAGGATGGGCTTACAACCCAAGGAGCTGAACAAGGTCATCGCTGTGCTGTCCAATGATTGCCTGGTCAAAATGTGGGTTCTTAACCTACAACTCTAAGGGTGATTTGAGGGGCATGAGTACTGACATAAATATATCGTACAGTTACCGCCAGAATGAACTCAAGGAAGGTGCTCAGCGGTCTGTTGGGAAACAGTACTACTACATCGACTATGAGTACTTCTGCAACGTTGTCAAGTGGCGAATCGCGAAGATGCGGCACATCATCGATTCCACACTACGTAACGTGAGTCACAGCCATTCCTTTTAGCTGCCTAAGCGAAACATACAAACGTGCACTCTAGGAACTAGACAACAAGGGTTACATCTGCCCTCAATGCAAGCAGTCCTATTCTCCACTCGACGCCGACAAGCTGATGGACTTTGCGCGGGGGGCGTTAATCTGCGAGATTTGTCATGCAGAAGTGGTGGATAATGAAAATGCTGAGAGTGTACAAGGAAGCAAGGATAGAATGCAGCGGTTTAACCACCAAATCCGGTTCATCCGGGAGGGGCTTCAGAAGAGCGAGGCAATGATTTTACCCGCGTACATCCCCTTTTACCCCGTCGCTGAACATGTCTAATTTCGTTGCCCGTGCAGGTTTGATGTCGCAGCATGGGTTAAGAACCTGAGTGACCCTGACAAGCAAGGGGATGTGCAAGCAGGGTCAGGTCTCAAAATTGCAGGTTCGGATCCGAACAAGAAGGAGGATGATGGTGTTGGAGTGATGATGTCCATGGACAAGGATGAGAGCTTGCGAAAACAGGAGCGCGACGCGGAGGCGGAGCTGAAGCGACAGCAAAATGCTCTCCCTGCATGGCACTTGAAAAGTACAATTACAGGTGACCTTACGGCGCTCGGCGTGAAAGAGAGTGCACGAGCAGAAAGTAGTGGGATGAATGGCAGTTTGGATCCAGCCGCGACCGCGTCCAATGATGAGATATTGAAAGGGCTTGGTATGGTCCGAGGAACGAAGCCAGGCATGCCAGTGCTGCATGTATTGGAAGATGTGAAGCCAGTCATTGATCAGCAGGATGCTTGTACGTCTGTTCTGATACAACTGGTCTAGTAATCAATCGCTGACGTTTGATCTCTCGTCCTAGATTATGATCAGTACTATGCCTCGTTAGCAGCAGCCGCCTCATCTGTCGCAGCTTCTGCAGCTGCCACACCGTCTGGCATGAGTGTGCCAGGCAGTTCTGACTTTGGAGACCTTGCATATGACGATGATGAGGACAGAAAGCCGAACGTGGAGTACCTCGAGTCTCTGAACGATTATCGCAAGAGGTCGAGGTCTGCAGAGGACATCGGGGCTGGTGCAAAGAGCAAGATGGCGAAAATACATACGGAGGAAGGACATAGAGTGGCTGCGAATGGATTTGGAAATGGCAATGGGATTGCAAATGGACTTTCTCAGGGAACGGTAGGGGGAAGTGACGTTGCTGTTGCCGACGCGGTGGACATGGAGGATGATATGGCCTCGATGCCCCCACAGTCCCAGGAAGTGTCGGACGATGATGACCCCACCGTATACGGCAAGTTCAATTCTATTTTAGTGTCGTATGATCAACTGACAGTGTTTTCAGTGAATGGGAATCCAAAGCCATATTCACAAGTGACGGAGGAGGATCACGACTTGATGACACCGGATGAATATACGGCGTTTTTCGAGGTAATGCAGGCGCGTTCTTGAGTAAACTGTCAAAGGTTCGCACACATGTATTGTAAGACACTTGCGATCGCGTGAATAGAGTCATCACCGACGCACATAATTATGCATATGCTCTCACAAACAGTGCCTTGCATTAAGTCGACCTTTCTGCAATCACGATATACGTTTTTATTACAGGGATTGTAGTGTCGAGCAAGTTTGAGGCTACACAAGCCGGTTGGTATGAAACGCTCGCAATCTGAAGTATAGATGCTGACCTACCCAAGTAGGGTTAGTCCAGGAGCTGATAGCTGGTAGCTGATACCAGGTGGAGGAGGTCCGCCTTTGGTCCGCCCATTAGGACCTACACCACTCGTGCCTATCTCCGCTCAGCCTCCTCCTTCAGCCTCCCCATCGATCATCTCGTAAAGAATACCAAATGTCTTCTGCGACCGACTCAGATACCGATGAGCATTCGAATTCGTCTCCCCTTTCACCTGGACCACCGCACAGTGAACTTCCTCAGAAGAGCAAACTTAATTCCTGGTAAGTCCTATACCCGTAGTCCTGTTTATCAACCTTAGCCTAGGTCTTCCCAGCGTGAACAGTCAACTACTCCAGCTGATGATTCTGATCACCGCCTTCCTGGTAACCTCTTTCCTAAGCACTTGCCTTTTCAAAATACAGACACCAGATCTCTCGAAATGGCCTTTATGGCAAACTTAAGACTTTCTGATTCATTTGACTCTCAGCCCGGTGTTCGTTCATTGTTTCTTTGTTGTCGTGCCGTCTTTTGATCTGTTTATCTTTCATCAGTTCCCGACGACCTTTGCCCTTGATAAATCAGAGCACCATGACTCGTACCCATATCATGTGTCGCCAGCGTACAGCAGCATTGGCGCGCGCGACGGCAGGTCGTCGCAACCATACCCAGTCCCAGGCCATACTTTCAGCACCCTCATCTATACGGACGACGCCTCAACGAAGCTGAGCGACAGAGTCCGCAGGCGTTGCTTCAACTGCTGCACCACAAACACCTCCACCTGGCGGCGCTCGAGTCTCAGCCCAGGGCAAGTAGTAAGTGTTTGATAGTAATACTTGTCGCTTGTGGCGCAATATTGACACGCGTACAGCTATGCAACAAGTGTGGGCTGTTTGAGCGTACGCATGGACGCTCGAGGCCAGAACAGTTTCCCCATCGCAGGGGGCCGCTGGCCACCAGTAGTACAATGGCGCGGTCAAGAACTCCGCCAGAGTCAATGCTGCCGCCTCCTACCACTACTGGTATTCAGTCCTGGATTGATCTGCCGTCGTCCGCACACACGGCGTCGTCCTCGTGCGAGGACGATCATACTCTGCCACTTCCCCAGCGGTCGCCCACGCGTTTGGAAAACGACGCAGTTTCGCGATGTGCTCCTGGGCAGCCTGGAGTTCTGTGGAGAAGTGTTTGTAACCGACCTAAAGAAAGTGCTTCCCTTTTCACTGTGTAACTCGTAACGCGCTTGGTCTTTTTCACTTACTGGATACATTGCATCTGTCCTCAGCAGCGCCAGATTAAGTATCCAGCTAGTCGCATTCCGTAATTATTTCAATTTGATTTTCAGAACTGATTATATCCACGTTGATAGGAGTAACCTTCGTATCTTTTTTCGTATATGTAAACCGCGTAAGTCAGGACAATGTGTACCAACACCTCTTTTTTTGGACCCGGAGTTTTGCTGTATCATGCGTAGGCATACATTAGTAAAGTTCGAAGAGCACCCTTGATTGATTTTATTTATATATGCGTTCTTCATCGTACCTTTTTTTTGCGATTCTACCTACTAGTAGCATTTACACCTCACACTAAGAGAATAATGAAAGACTGACAGTGATATGGATTTATAGATCCAATTATTTATTAAACACCATTGCTCTTGTTGTAACTCTCTGCAGCACTTACGATGGAAAAGCCTGCTACCTGCCTGCTACCTGCTTGGCCTGCCGAAGAAGTGCAGGAGACTGACTGAGGGCATATGTAGAAGGCTATCCAAGTGCAGAATGAAGACACTGCGCATTAGTATAGATGCGAGATGACTGTAACACATGAAATCAACTATGCTCGACTCTGTGTACGTGTTTGAATCGATTGTTAGAAATTGCCTCTTCACAAATAAATTCTGATAGTGGAGCAATTAATGAAGAATGATATACGGTATATCTCGTTACACGTACATTCAAGCCCATGATTTACTACTACCACATTGAGAACCAGAGTTTCAATACTTGTCATATATACTAGCAGTAGACATTGCATATACTATTGACGCACCTACAGTAACCTTTAGATCGTGGTGTGGAATAAATGCTGTTGAATGACGTATAACCTATTCATTTAATTCATTGATATCCTACGGCATAGAAAATAAACATGCCGTACAAAGCCCAGCGCCTCCGCTCAGAGCTCATCATGTCTGTGAGAATGTCAAGTGAGCTCGTACGCATTGTAGCTTGCAGAATATCTGCCGTAGTAGCTTGATTTGGTCATAACATCTGGTGGCAGTACCAAATCCTTAACAGGAACTGGTCCAGCATTAACAGCAGACAAAGCGCCCGAGGAGACAGCAAGAAAGCAGTGGTCATGTTTGATAGGAAATAATCAAAAGCACGAATGGGGCCGTTTCTGGACTGTGTCCTGGAGGGATCACCTGCGCATTGTAATCCATATTTTTAGCAAGGGGAGCTCCGTCTTTCCTCGAAAATTTCAGAGGGAAAATAGACCCCTGGTACAGATCCCAAAATATAAGCCCGACCAAGAGAACCAAAGACAATCCGTAATGTGAAACTCTGGGCTGTATTAATGATAACTTGAAGCTTGATCACCCCTCCTACCCTTGGAAAGTTGTTCTGGGTCGGGCCAAGGACAAACTGTTCCCAAACTGATTTCTGTTAAAGACGTTGCCGGATGTCAGTTATTTATACGTAATCCTGCATGGGGTGGATTCCACTAATACCGACATGAATTCAGAAGGCCTGGCGCAATAATGCTGCATTACCTGTGATTGGTGATATAGCACCTAGACCTGCTTGCAAAATGCAACCGAGGCAATGGTAAGGATTGAAATGCGGGAGTCATCCCAGGATAAAACGGCCGATGTACTTCATTCAGCTCAAGCATGAACGCATAGTAACCTGTTTCTGGATGTGGCAAACAACTGTCCCACCGTTCTATATTCTTGTTGCGGTGCTGTAGAGTTTCGGAGGAGCCTGGAGAGCCGATGCAATTACATAGAATGGATGCTAGCCAGTCACATGCATATAAGTCTTCGATTGACACCTTCCAGAACATAGGTCGGGGACAGCGGCCGATTGGTGACAAGTGGCAGGATATTTGGATGTATATGGATAAAAAATAGCGGCGTAAATTAAAACTCCAAGGGTGCAATTGACAACATGATTTGAAGTAATTTGAATGGATAAGACAGTTGAACCCTGACCAAACGCTGAGATCTGAGACGTATACGGCGCGGTAGCTTCGGGCCAAAGGACGACTATCTTCCTTTTGTTTGCCAGTGGTCTGCCTACGGGTCCCGGGAGACTAGGCCAACAAGTTAGGGGAAACAGATTTAACCGTGACAGTTGGCGGTTGTTTGTTGAAGTTTGTGCAGGTATATTTTTTGAAACAAACAGATCACGCCATTGCTTCACTTCAAGTTGAAGTTGCACTGGTCGCCGGTACAGCATTCTTGCTCGACAATGTCCCCTCGTGCGGCCGTTATTCGACATATATTGTTTTTATGGTAAAATTTCACTGTCAACGATGCGCTGTGTTTAGTCTGACGCTAAAAAAATATCTTTGCAGCGAAACGGGATGCCCTTATCTTGTGAAGAGAATATCAAATGTGGCATCGCACAGATCTAGAGCATACCACAAATATAAACACTTTCGCCTCCAACTTCTTGCCATAAACATCCTGCACCACCTTTGAAGTAAAAAAAGGATCTGTCTGACGCGCTAGCATCGAATGAAGAATAGTAGAAGATGTAAAGCAGCGGATCAAGTAATTTGATGAACGTGTCGTCCTCCTTGTACGCATCTCTTGAAAGTTTATAATCTCTGAGAGACTGACTTTCGCGGTTATCTCGGCCAGCATCCTTTCTCTCCCATGACCCTTTGTCTTCAATGACCGCCTTTTGTACCAGTCATCATGTGCCGCATTTTTTGACTGCGGCTCAACTGCATCCATTATAGTTTTCCTTCCACAGAAGATCCTTGTGTCCTATTTGGGCAAATTTACGAGAAATTGCATCTGAGAGACACATGGTGATCGAACCATCTGATGGCTTCTCCCAAGCTCATGTAGCTTTTCGGGTTTCTTATTCTGTCGCAGGATGCAATTTCTGTATGGAGACTCGGTTCTCGATCTCCGTTGCTGGCTTGACGATCTTCTATCTGGTGAGTGTCTATTCGTGGATTGGAAAACCATAGCAGCTCAAAAATTACGGCAGCTTTTCAACAAAAGGTCTGAGCAATACAACTCGGATCCTTAGCGCCACAATATCGTCCCAATCCGTTCATACTGCGCTCATAGATGACCGTTCTCATCGCACTGCGATAATCCTATCGAGTGCCATTCCCATGGTGGCTATGAAGCTCATGTGGCACAATGATCAGGAAGACGTTGGGTAACATTGTTTACAAAGCATGACTTTGTGTCGTGCTATACGGACGAGTAATGAGGGCTCATGCCTTGTACCTAATCGTCCATCGAATTGAAGACGGACAGATCGCGCAATGATAGGATCCTTGCAAAGCTTGTGGTTTTACAAGTTCTAGCTAGGCTCCTCCTCTGGATGTTATAGCTCTACTGGCGGCTTCGGGGTACAATATACCGGTAGATGCAAGATCGATTTCATGCTTTCTCGCTTTGCTGATTGTAGTAAGCACGAGGAGCTGATCGGCATTCCCAAACAAAAATCACCGACGGGCCCGCCTTGGTTTCCACTTTTCAATCCGAGGGAAAAGTTTTCGGGGCCGCTGACCACGGCGGAATCAAACAACTTGACAATTTAAATTGAGCTGTCACGGGGCTTGTCCAGACAAAGTTTAATTGCCCACAGCTACCATGTCCGACCATGTACAGTGTCCGCCTAATTTACTTCGTTAGGGACTGCCGGTTCGCAATGTAACAGCAATGTTTGTCCCGATACTCCCCAAACCTATTCCCTGGCCTAGCTTCTAATCTGGTAAGTAGTCTGTTGGATCGTATGACGCGAACTGATTGAACTCGAACTCAGAAAATGTGTTGGGCCGGCTAGCAGGAGTCAACCTGGCTCCTCGCGACATGCCATTGACGAGTGCGCGGCATGTGCTTCAGCCAACTCGGAAATCCCAGACATCAAACCCCTCCGCACTCCTTGTCATTCCGGCCCGCTCGTACCGACCGCGCAAAGAATGCAGCGCTGTACCGCTCAAACTATCACACGATCGTCCTCCGTGTCCATATGTCGCCTCCATTGGGAGCGATAGCTCTCTGGAAAGTTTTCCTAAGAGCACCTTGTCAAGAGCATCTAACACGTCGCCAACTGTGACGAAGCTGTGTTTCTTCAAGGACGCGTGTACGGTAATTCCTTGGCTGTTCGGCAGAAGTATGGTCATAGACCCTAGACTAGGGTTCGTGGCTGGCGCGCACATATAGTGGTCGTCATTGACCGATTGCCCTTGAAAGACATCCCGTCCGTTATACGCCCTGCGCCCGTCACTATACGCGAGGATGGAGCTGATGTTTACTGGTCCCTGTGCTACATCTGGTAGTGGGATGCAGCGGTAGGGCGACTTCTTGAAGTCGAGTGGTGGTGGCTGCTGCATAGTCATAGTGGCAGGCGCTGCGCAAAACTCTGGAGAGTCTTGGGTAGGGGGAAGTGTCGAAGATGATGTTCTGGCCCCGCCAGAGGTTGGATGGCCGAACGTCGCGTGGGGCTGCGTAGAGATCAGTAGGCGGGAATTAAGCGTGGAGTCGATCTCGAACACTTACGGGCGCTCGTATTGGTCTCTGTGATCTCGACATGGTGGCTGTGGCAGCTGTATAGCTTGCGCCTACCGTCATCGAGTGCGTTGTCGGACGAGCTCCTCGATGTCGTGGTGACTCAGGAACATCCAGAAAGGGTGTAAGAGGATATTGTGAAGTAGGTGGGGTGCTTAAGATTCTCATCGTATATTTGGTGGATTTGACAAAACAATTATAGGAGATGGTGGTAGTCGGGGATGAGTTGAGAGAAGATGTCTTTTCGATGAATTCATGATCTTTATAGCAACTTAGCAAGACTTGCAAGAAAAACCAATTACACAACTAAAGTACTCACGTGTAACTCACGTGGCAGCGGCATCGTCGGGAATTGCCAGCTTGGCACATAGCCCGGCGAGCCTGAATTTCTTTCACCATGGCACTGTCGCCTGTCACCCCTCTGCCTATTACTGCAGCCCCTCTGACACCGAGTATTCCCAATCGCCTAGAAAATTTTCACTTTTGGACGCACGCCAGATCTGGGCTTAGCGATACACATTCTATCAGGTAATTTCTAACCATGATTAACTTCCGGAATTCCAGGATTCACACCATGCAGAAGCGCAAATTTTCTCGAGGTCAGGGTCAAGATACTCGGAAAATTTTGGAGTCAGAACCAATGCAACCCATGACCCCTTTAGACCCACAAGATATGAAAACGCAACGACGTTTAGTGCATGCCCGACCAGAAAATGCCGACATTAAGGTCATCCCACTTACCGAAGTCAGGGTCGAAGGACTTGAAGGAGAATTGATAACAAAGATAACGCATGTGATCCTACTATGTATGGACGAGTATACAATGTAATGACCATGAGGTGCACTGGTGCAGGGAAATAACCAACTTCGTAGAACATGCAGAACTAAATGAATTTTTTAGAGCTAGAGCCAATGGACATGTTGCTCAAAAGAGACTTGACAACAAAGATGTGTGTACCTAGAATAGTCAACGGCCGGAACAAAGATTTCACACGAGCCCTCCCGCATACACAGTTTACAAGGATAACATATCTGCTCACTGCGTATCAAATCCTAACAGTTGTGTATCGGACTGCTTATTGACAAATTAGTATTACACTTTATGCGTGCCACAGGCCGAAAATTTCCGAAGGACAGACATGTGCTCTGCGCCGACTCGGACAAGTATGCCTCATGAGATATACATAAGTAAGACGTCTGCCTACTGGATTTCTCAAGCTCTCAGCTCACGGGGTAGTTCAGGGTGGTTCCCAGTGTGTGACTACAAGGGTCGCATCACCATACGGATATCGGTGTCGGTCGGTGTCGAAGAGCGATACGTATTGTGTTGACAGGTTGGCAGTAAATGCAATTGATGTTAATCTCGTATTCAATCTTCGTCATGATGACGCTCAATCAAGGTGACAATGAGATAACAACTTGATGAGTTGAGGAATAGGTGGATAGATATTGACCTACAACTGTGGAAGTACACGACTGTTCGGCCCTCGCCGCTCGGCTGCGCAAGCGCGGAGGAGTGATCTTTTGACGTTACGATAGACGCCACAACAAATTTTAGTCGTGCTTGTTCCGCATCATCATCAGATAGTTATGCTCCGGTTTGGGGTTGGAGAACAGATAAGGGTTTATCGCGCGCCACATCATTTTGTTGTGTGTAGGCGAAGTAAAACATGTGACAGACCGTGACAATCCAGTGGAGAAAAAAAGACATAAGAATGCAGCCGCCAACCTCTGTCAATCGCGGATCCCCTTTGCGAACCGACAATGGATCATATTCGAAGCTTCGATTGGGCGGCGTGGAGTGAAACCTGAGGCGCACGAATCAAGCCTAGTGGATATTGGTCTGTCGAAAGCCGAGCAAATCCGAGTCGAAATCGCAGCACATGTTGAGACGTGCGACTGCGTCTTTTGAATGCTACATGGGCGAACATATGGCGTACGCAGCACCTCACTGAAAAGGTGACATTCGAAAGTTATGCTGCCGAGTAGCATTACTCCAATGGGAGATGGGTAACTCACGATGAGAAAAGGCCGATCCTCCCTTGTGCTTCCCAAAAAGCTACACTTCGCAGAGACCCCCCGTTTCCGTTCTGGGACAAATTGAGTGGAGGAGTGAGTTGTGTGAACGAAGCAGTTATGGGCCAGACCAGATCGATCCGGTTATACCGGACAATTATTTTTGGATCAGCCGGGCGTCGTACCCTGTGCGCAACGTTAACAAATCCGCGAGTACGTCAACGCACAGAGTTTTCCTGTGCCCAGCTATGACGACACAAGTTCGGACATAAGGTCCCGTATAACCAAGTGGAGCACATTATTGTGGGCGAGATACCCTTGTTCTTCAAAAATCCCATGGACATGAGCAACAGGATCATACAGTTGGATGATGGCACGCTCCTCCCTACCTGTCCATGTGTGGAAGGAACTCGGATATGAGAGCTGTATAATGGGAATCCAGGGCTGGAAGGATCTCCTAGTTGAATGCTGAAACAAGGGCCCCTACCTTACGGGGCCATGCTCGTCGAGATGAGGGCACAAACTCGGGGAACGATATATGGGTGGCGGAAAAAAAAAGAAACAAAGAAAAAGAAATTTGTCGCGTTACTGTCGTCACGAGCTGCCAGTATATGTCTCACGGAGACAGGACGGGACACGAATGATCAATGACGCTTGTCGTTGTCATTGTCAACGTCAAAACGATCGCAAAATTTTTCCTCTGGGAATCTGCGCATCTCTCAATCAATTCAGTTATACACTGTTACTATTTAAAAGATTACTACGGAGGAACAACTTAGTAGTTGTTGTCTGATATACTACTACTGTAACTTTAAGTGATTATTAACATTACTGATACCTCTCATAAAGAGTCCGATACTCGTCATCTTGAGTCGTAGAATTATTCCTGAAGCTTCGGCCAGTGAAAGAAGTACTGTACAAGCGTTCGAGCGCAGAAAAAGAAATAATCGCTGTCACGTGAACAGCAGGTTTGTTTGTTGTTTGTCGTATTCAACGCATGGAGCCATACTCGGTCGTCTCAAACTTGGTACTCCATGTTGCGATTGTATCACCCATGATACAAAACAAGAACTAGTGGACGCTCGAGTTAGTGAACCTGGTGCGGAAATATATTCTTACCTGGTGTCATCATACCCGAAAGCCCTTCGTTTCAACAGCCGATCTGCAGATCCCAAATATCAGACCCTCCTTGGTTCCTTGTCAGCCCTGCTCGTCTGTGGTTCTTGCGCAATGCATGCAGAGCTGTATTTTGACTCGAGCAGGAACATCCTGCACCCTTAGGAAGGTTCCCGAGGAAGATCTCGTCGAGGAAGATCTCGTTGAGGGCATCTAGCACATCACCCACAGTGACGTAGCTCTTACGGGATGCGTGTATGGTGCGTACTCTGTCATCTGACAGTAGTATCGTCATTGAGCTCAAGCGGGGGGTTGTTGCTGGTGCGCAAGAATGGTGGTGGCTGCGGGCGTCGATCTGTCTCTGAGACGTGTCCCATTCATTGTCTGCGGGGTGGCCGCTAGAATACGCAAGGGTATCGTCTAGCGTCACTGGGCCCCGTACCATCTCTGGGAGCGGGACACAGCGGAAGGGTGCCTTCTTAGTGTTCAGTGGTGGCGGCAACCACCGCTCCCTAGTAGCTGCAAATGAAGCTGCGTGATATGGCGGTGAGAATGGAATGGGAATTGAGGATGGTCGGGGTGGTTGGGGTTGTCTCTCTATACCTCCATGGAACGACGTAGGCAGGTATGGAGGGAACGATGGCAAGGACTGCGAGTGGGGTTGATGTCGAGGTCTCGTTGGAGATGTCACAGGGAACGGGACATCTGGAAAGGCTTCCGGCAGTCTGGGTCCATGAAATCTCTCATGACTGGTGAAGAATGTCGTCTGGAGGTCTTCCTGAGTTGGAGGACTAAGTGGGATTCGCATTGTGGTCTGGGTTTGGATCGAGGTGGGGAAGAAAGAAGGGCTATTAACAGTGGTCGTGACAGTAGTCCTTCGCAAGGCTTAAAAAAGTCACTCGGACGCAGTTCCCGACCTCCTAGATGGTCTTCTCACGTGTATAATCTGTCTCCATTTGTTTCTCCAGATCCTGCCAAGATAGCCTCTTCCAAATGGAATAATTAGAATCTGCTTCAAATCTACAATGAGAACCCGATGCTTTGGTTCTCCATTCCCGACGTGGACTTGCTCTTTATAATCCACTTTGTCATTCAATGCCACCTACACTGGCGTTGCTCATGGGTTGGCCACCGTTTCTTGGAATGACGCGCCGAATATCCGAGACGAGACTTTGAATGAACGTTAAGCCTGCTTATAACTTCCTAATTAACCTTCTCCGTGCAATTCGTGACAAAAAACATGTGATAGTCCGAATGGGTGGATGATCACCATATGTCATTAACATTTAGTACTAAGACACTGATCCATACCGTCAACTTGGCGTTCATTGGTTGCTGCCATAACCACCCCATCTATTACCACCTCGGATTAGATGACGTCCGGTCTCAATGATAGGATACCGTGAAGTAATGTCGTGCCATCCATGTGCGAATACAGCAGAAGACAAAGGTATATGTGACGACGCGCGTGCTCCTGCCTTTCGTTCGTCCCTCGGTCGCAGTAAATACAAAAGCGCCACAAAGATCGATGTCAGGAATCGAGTCGTTGAGCGATTGAAGATTATCCGATTAGGGATAGCATATGGAAGAGCATCGCCCCTGGGTCCATCGACGACCACAGCAGTACCCCAGGGGACAGAAAGAAAACAGAAATGTCCCAGAACAAAAACGTGGACGCCATACTGGGATGGGTCGGGTCAATGGGGAAGGATGAATGGGCTACTACAGGACATTGAATACAACATACTTACCCCGCTATCCCGCCGGAGCACGTTGTAGTCCATGTGCAACTATCTCAATTTAAGGATCTACACATCCCTAGGCCTCCACGACGTTTCAAATCTCCTTTAAGCTGATGAGGGCACAGCCATTTGCGGGGTGGACGAACGACGGCGATTAGGTACCGGATCGACGCCCTCGTTCGCTTGTTGGAATGCAATTCTTTCGACCTCTGGACTCCTGGAGTACTCAAGTTTTCCTACGCGCGTATAGCGAATTTGGAAGGAGAATGCATTGAGAGTCAGACGATTTCAATCTTGGTTTACTTTGCCGTGACATCGACGTCGTGACACGGAGGTACAAAAGTGGCGGACCAGACGATTGGATTGAAAGGTATGTATATATCTACAAAGTGCCTGCTGCAGCGTCAGCCGATGGTTGCTCAGCTGAGTATTGAAAGGAATGAGGCCATTACCGTGACAACGATATCTTTGCATCCTGCCAGTGTGTCATCTCCCTTCGCCTCGCGCTTTCTCACGTCGTTTTTGGAAAAAGAAAAGGCTGTCCATGTGTCGTGGCGCTTCAGCTGAGGGGGACGAAGCACAGGCGCTCTAACGATGACCAAAGAGGATCGTAGACCACATTTATAGTGTGAAACAAGGAACGGGGATCAACTTTGAACATGCTACATGCCAGTGATTGTATCACGTTGGCCTGGCAATACTACCCGACACTTGTGGAGATTACACTGAGATGACCAGATAGCGTCCAACTGATAAGTTCAAGCTGAAGACACCAAACGAAATGCACACTACAGCATGACGTACGTAGAATGCAGACCGATCTCGCGAGGCAATTGCCATTATCGGATAACAATTATGACTCGGTGCCCGTATTGTTTCCAAGGTCCATAAACGGATCAGGCTTTAATGGAGGAATGACTCCAGAAAAGGCTAGAAAAGGCTGCCACGAGTTGGCCACGAGAGCTAGTGCCCTGGGATACCATGGAAACGGAAGTAATTTTAAAGCGTATTGTTATATTGGCACCGGATATTTCTACATGCATATGCAAGTACATATGTACCCATGTCACAGTCGTTCTGCCCTTAATCTTGGACCAGGAGACAAGGTTCTTTCTGACACCTCGGAGGCAGGATGTTCAACTGCGTTCTCAGGACTTACATAGTAAGCCGGCATTCAAAACCATATTATGTGGAAATTGACACCCATGGTTCCGTGGCCTTGATTTCTAAGGTCTAAATTAAAGACAGACGGCAAAAGAAGACCAGGAACAAACGGCTGCGGTCGGAGCCTTAGTCGGGCCCGAGCTAGTAGAGTGTTCCAAGTCTTGGGTGTG